>BJCM01000124.1:0-17628 GCA_018326385.1 Flaveria bidentis | reverse complement strand
TAATATCAGTAGATAGCTAGTCTACTCAACAAGTTACTAAGTGTATGAAGTTCGCAACTGACGCTGACAACGTAAAGATTTGCCTCGGCTGTGAACACCGGTCACAGCAACAGAAATTAGGTCAATTAAACACCCGTTTGACGAACGTTGTGCTAGCGCGACTAGCCCGGGTGGGATTTGTCAAACCCAGTAGATCTACTCAGAATTACCTCGCTAAAGTACATATATTAACGGTTTGAAAGTGAGGCCTTATGCATGGTGTCACACTAGTAAACAAGTGATGTTACAATAATACTGATCAATTGAAAATACGTTTAGAACATAATTTTTCTTCACCCTAAAGAAATAGGTAAAGCGGGGCTGAGAACTCACCTTAAATGCACAACAACAAAGTAATGTAAGCACAAAGACTTGGGTCTCCGATTAAACTGAATTTTATTTAATATATGCAATCAATATTAAATACTTAATAATGGAATCGTACGGTTTCGCGTTTCACGGCTCGGTTCGGTTCATGTCAATCATTAGGGTTGCAACCATACTCAAACATCAACCCAATTTCATACACATAAACACTCTACAAAACACACACATACATAATGCAAAGCACACACAAATGCAATGAAGCTACGCCAAAACCCAGCGATGTACATCCATGTAGCATGCATACTAAAATCATACATCTACCTACAAATGACATCCTATACCTATAACACCATGTATGCATATGCATATGCATTACAAAACCCCCACACATGCAGGTCACACATACAATGCATATACATGACATAATCACACAACCCATAACCATATCCTAAAGAACCCATACATAACACATACACACACATGCAGATTCACGGCAGAAACATGCTGCCACACACATACACACATAACACGCATACATCACCATTACATACAATAGCAAACAAAGATACCCTACCATGCACAAGAACATACAACAACACACACACGCATGCACCCATAAGTGCACACACACCCTTTCGGATGTCCCCCTCCTCTTGACCCTTCTACGCACCAACCCACGGTTTGGGAAACAACCGTACAACGCCCAAGACCCAAACATGAATTTCCACAGTTACGTACGAACCCAAATATTAACACATACACACACACACCGCGGAACACACACAAGTCGCATACCTACACACCCACGCAAAAACAACCACCCGGAATCCAAATCGAAACCCGTTAACTTGTAAGGGTAGCCAGAACCAAACCGTAACGCACCGTTATGCAATACGAGAAAGAACATACCGAATTGCTTACGAAAAGCAACGGAACTTACACGGAACGCTTCGGAGGTACGCGAACGATGGGGTTGTCGCCGGGTAGGAGGCTTAGAGTACAAAGCCGCGTTCAGAGGTACACGAATGGTGGAACTCGCCGAAGATGAGTTGCGTTGCTTGATGAGGCTGCCGTCGATTGTTCTTGGGTTTTACGGTTACGAGAATGAGGATGGTGATATGGGGTTAGTTACGGGGATGTTTACTTGATTTATTTGGCTGCATTACTACTTTTGCATTTGGCACAATTGCCCCTTTCACTTGGCCTAATTGACATTTCATGCTAATAATTTTGGTTTGTATTTTGTATGTTAATAAATGTTTAATTTGATATTTATAATAATAATATTTATTATTGAATGGTATAATAATTTGGTTAAACAATGATTAATCAAGATATAATGGAGATAGATTAGATTAATGGGCAAGATTAACCTGAAAACTCGGGTTGTCACAGTGGTGCTAGCAACCATTCCTACAAATAGAAACACCGAATATGGTGCAATTATGATTCATGTTAAATAGCTAGCGGTCCGAACAAAGCTCATTGCAAATTTTGTCATAAGTTTTTCAAAAAAAATGCAAACAAAACTTTGAAAAACCACATTGCGCATAAATATTATAAGACGTTGAAAGATGAACCTTTTGTAGGTCAAGCTTCAATGACAAGCGAAGGAAATGTTTGGGCTTATAATATTGATGCGATTCGAAAAAAATGTCGCATTTTGTAATTCAATAAAGCTTACCATTCAAATATTTCGACCACGAACATTTGACTCGATTCATTCAACGAACTCTTCAACCATGTTATACCAATGTAAGTCGTGCTACTATTAGAAAAGATTGTTTAAAAATATGGAAAAATAATAAAAATAAATTAATATCTTATTTTGAAAATTTATAAAGTTGTGTTAACTTAACTTGTGATGTTTGGTTAACTCCTCATGATTCACCAGACTCGTACATTTGTGTTACCGCCCATTAGGCTGAATCCGATTCGTAACGAATGTTGAAACGTATGATTGCGTTTAAATTGTTTGATTATACTCACACCGGTGTCAATATGTTTTATCTTATTGACAAAGTTATTAAAACATATAAATTGAAAAACAAAATTTTTTCGATATCTTTTGATAATGCTTCAAATAATACACTTGCGATAGAACATCTAAAACTAAAATATAAACCAATTTGTGATTATGTGTTTTTTCATAATCGATGTATTGCGCACATCATAAACTTAGCCGTTCAAGACGGTTTAAAAACATTAATAGTAACCAAAGATATAATAAATATCACAAGTTTTGTAAAGACATAAATTCCAAATATTTAGATCCGAATTAAGACGTACCTACACGATAGAATTCGACTTGTAATATGTATGAAAAGTCTATTAAGCAAAAAGAAAGATTAATAGCTTTTCATAATATATTGATGAGACGTGAGAAGGCTTTGACTTATCATCCATCATGTTGGGATACTATTGAAGAAATAAGCAAAATACTTAGCGTTTTTAAAACCACAATGTTTTTCTGGAGTTCACTATCTGACGAGTCCATTAGTCCTTTATCAACATTACTTAATGGCTTCAAAATTAAATAAGTTGTCATTTAAGGGTAGACTTTATTCGGATATGATACCTCCAATGAAAGAAAAACTTAAAAGATATTTTTAAAAAATGTATCCGGTTATTACATGTGTCATTGCCTTAAACCCTTGCTTAAATACTTTGAGGTTGAAACTTTACTTAATAAAATTACTCTTGATTTGGGTTTAGATGAAAAAAAAACCCATTTTATGGTCAAAGTTTAAAGTTAATCTTAACCAACATTTATAAAACATGTTTGATGTTTATATATAGTAAAATATGGTGAAATGTCAAACATTCATGAGTTGATAAGACATGCGGTACATGCTGAAAGTTCAAATGATCCATTTTATGATCAAAGTTTAATGGTGTTGCGCATATGTTTAATGTTGTTGTACCTAGGCTTTGTATCTTAGTTTTTTTTTTTTTTGTTTATTTATAAGTTTATATTTCTATATCTCAAATAAATAATATAACATAATATATTGCTTTTTAACAAATTATATGTAAACAACTATTTTCGACGTGAGAGTTTCGTTTTTCATAAAACAAACGTACGTTATCAACGGTTTGAACATCTCTTCAACAGACAGATTCATGACAGCATTCTTCTTTATATAAAACTATGCATATTATGAGCAGTTTCAACGTCCTCAGCAACGCACACATTCACCACAACATTTTGATGTTCGTATTTTTGTGTGTTGTTATACGCCCTTCAAACACGCGGGTTTGCGACTACATTTTGATATTAGTTTTTATGTCATTTTAATCCTCCACCCGCGTTGCAACGCGGGGGTCATTATACTAGTTGTTTCTATGTTTTATATTTTATGTATTTAACTTTGATTTTTAAGAGTTAAAGTATTGAATAAATTTAATTTTAAGTTGTTTATTATGTTTCTATATTTAAAAAGTCATAAATATCTTATACAAATAAAAATATATAAATACGTCTAGTGATTACAAAAACAAATAATTGTATATTTAACTTATCATCTCTCATAATTTTATTTTAATGATTTTATAGTTTATATTTTTAATTACTTTGTAATAATTATTGGAAAAAAAAACAACCCGAATTGCTTTCCAAACAGACCCAAATCACTTTGTATAGGGTCGGCGACCCCATACCCGAAACCGGTTTATAACCGGTTTGGGCAAGAACCGCTTTGAATGTCACCGGAAAAAATCGGCCCGGTTTGTGACCGGAATTGGTATGGAGGAAAACCAATTTGTACACCTCTAGAGCCCCTAAGGGTTGTGGGAAAATAGAATAACGCTTTGATACAAGATTTATTACGAGTTTAAAACCATATCATATAATATAAAAAACATACTTGTTGTAGATATTAAAGGAAATGGGCTGTGAGTTAGTGCTCTAACGTAACCATCATCAAACCTACTTTTAAGACTACTTTTAACAAATAATTGGAGATCTCCCATCCATTTTGCTCGCGTTGCTCCACGCTGCAATCTGCATGACACACTAACCCTCAAGCATATCCCCAAATTCCACACCACACACACACAAACACACACACACACACACACACAGAGAGAGAGACACAAAACACTCACACGATGACCATCACAGCCTCTTCAACGACCATCAAATGCTGCGAAGACACAATCGGCGGTCGTCAACGGATGAACATCGACGGCAGCCAGCTGACGTTCCCTGAGAAAAGCCTGATACTCAGCACCGCGGCGGCGAAGCCCCCACGGCCACGTCGGATCATCCTGGTGCGGCACGGGCAGAGCGAGGGGAACGTGGACGAAGGAGCGTACACGAGAGTGGCGGACCCCAGGATCCCGTTGACGGAGAGGGGGAGACTTGAGGCGGAGGAGTGTGGGGAGAGGATACGGGAGATCGTTGGTAAGGATGGGTCGGGGGATGACTGGAAGGTGTACTTCTATGTCTCGCCATATCAACGGACCATTCAGACGCTTAGAGGGATTGGGAGGGCCTTTCGACGCTCCAGAATCGCTGGGGTTAGGGAGGAACCGCGGTTGCGTGAGCAGGATTTCGGTATGCTGGTTTATCTTATTCTTATCGGATGCTTTATTGCTGCTTGTTTTCAATGTTTGTGGAGTCAGGGGTTGGGTTGGGTTGGGTTGTACGGTACAACTGGTTTTCGATTACGCCAAGGATATTTAATATTTTTGTAGTTTTTTTATTTTATTTTTTAAGTTGATTAGTTGAAATGGAAATTAAAATTAAAACAGTCAATGAAACTTTCAAAATAAAATTTAACATTGTCTACTTATATTTGAAACAAATCATTTATAAAATAAATTAGTGGTTTTTTAGTCTTTTAAATAGTTGGATATTGTTGTTAAATCTTTGAAGCAAAACCGACTTTTACTCCTTAATTTGTACTAATATTAAGGATATTAACATAATATCCCATTTTAACTAAATCATTGTTATCCAACTCATGTAATTTTGCACATGTCACGCCTTAATTCTGCGTTTTCAAAATTATTATACTAGTTCCTTTACTGAATTTAATTTTTGATAATATAAATTGAGAGAGTTGATACGAGATGAAGAGTTGCTTGGAAACCATATGAATGTATTCTTATTCTTATTACTCTATAATAAAATAGAATGGGAAATGAATAGTATAGTTTTGAGTTTTTAGAATTTAATCATAATAGTTTAAGTAGTTTTATTTTTAGTGCAATAATTTTTAGTTATTTAACTTTACTCACTAATGTTTAGTATCTTAGAGTTTGGCTATTATAATTAATTGCCATGAGAAATTAATAATATAGTTTTGAGTTTTTAGATTTTAACCACGATAGTTTTAAGTAGTTTCACTTTTAGCAATAATTTATAGTTATTTAATTTTGACCACTAAAGTTTAGTATCTTAGAGTTTGGTTACAAAATTGGTTAAAATAAAGTTATATTTTTTTGAGTTTGACCACTAAAGCTTAGTACTTTAAGTTTCTCCACCAAACTTCAATCTTTTGGTCTGACGAGCTAGATAGATGACAACCAAAGCAACACATCATCGTGTGGGAAAATTGATCGAACTCTCGTCGTATTGGGCATTACTTTGGCTACTAAAGTTTAGGATCTTAGTGTTTGACCATCTAATTATTTATAGTAAAGTTCTTTTTAAGTTTGACTACTAAAGTTTAGTGTTTCTAAGTTTCGCAAACTTGGATTTTATGGTTTTCGACAAGCCGGACATATAACGATCAAAGTAACGCAACGTTGTATGTGAAAAAATTGACTAGACTCCCGCCGTGTAGCACGGTGATAACAATAGTCCTTGCAACGTGTTTGGCATCTACATTATGATATCCGGCATATGACGAAAGTTCCCGCGCAACGCACGGGGGAAAAAATTCTAGTTTCAATGAATTGCAAGACTTTATTTAGATTTAGATCTTTGTAAGAATAAAATATTATTATCTAAGAATAAAATTTTATTAAGTTGATATCATTATCTTATTATCTATAATTTATAATTTAAATAACATATTATTTTATAATTAATAAAATTTTATTTTATTTAATATTTATTTATTCGACACGTGTAATACACGGGTTCAGTAAAGCTAGTATATAGATATACATTTACTCTCTTGATTTATGTGGTTTTTCACTTAAAATCGTGCTTCGTATTAAACTCGACCCAATGCTCATGGTAGGAAACTTCCAAGATCAAGAACAGATGAAGATTCAGAAAGCAGTTCGAGTTCGCTATGGTCGATTTTTCTACCGCTTTCCAAACGGAGAATCCGCAGCAGATGTTTATGATCGAATCACAGGTCTTCCTCTCATCCATTTATGTTATTTCTATGTTATGCACAACACATAATAAATTAGAAAAACAAGCCACAAAACATAATAGATAACACGGGGTATTATTATCACACCATCGTTGTCACAAATAACCACAAAGGGTGCCGTACAGGGTTTCGGGAGACACTGAGAACTGATATAGACATCGGAAGATTTCAGCCACCCGGGCAACAAAGCCCTAACATGAACTTGGTGATAGTTTCACATGGTTTGACATTAAGGGTGTTCTTGATGAGATGGTATAAATGGTCAGTTGAGCAATTTGAGAGGCTTAAAAACATGCAGAATGGGAATATGATTGTTATGCAAATAGGCCAGGGTGGAAGATACAGTTTGCTTGTGCATCATACTGAACAGCAAATGATCGACTTCGGTTTGACTCAAGAAATGCTTGATGATCAAAAATGGTAACCCTCTTCTATCTCACCATACTCGGTTTCTTTAAAAATAAACACTGGTGCTAACCAAGTGTTTGTTTTCATGATTTTAAGGGAAAAAACAGCAAAGCCGGGGGAAATAAACCACGATTTCTTAACCAATGGACCATCTTTCTTCACCGATTTTGATGATGAAAACGACGTAAGATTCAGCTAAAGTTAATGGATCTGAACCAACTTTGAACCTAAGCTTTGAGAAAAGAGTTACAATGGTTTGTATATAGTTATCTGAAAACAGTGTACGGTATGAATAAGGGTTTCATTTCATTGTAAATGTACCTTTATATAATTCTGTTGCATATGTGAAGCCTGTAACTTTCTTTACAAAGCAGAAGCACAGGACAAAAAACCATTATGCGAAAGAAATTTGGATTATAACTAATATTGGGGTGAACTAACAACCCTCCGGGAGGGTATGATACTACCCCAATTGTGTCAAAAGAGACTGGTATTCAAGAAAACCAACACTAAACTAATCTGAAAACGCAAATTAAAACCGAGCCAGCAAGAACCTGAAACGCTCAAAATTCGATCTGAAAAGAAGAAATTTGACAAGGTTCAGTCGGGTATGGTACGGTGTAGTATTCCTCTTGATATATAATAAGGGTAACAAGCACGAACTGTGATGATATATCATGATTTAGTTAGATCCGGACATTGGTTTATCATCACCTTCCTTCACTTCATTAGGGACCATGGAATCAAAGTTAGTAGTACTCATAGTAGTAGTGGTAGATTGATCCATCACTTCTTTAGACCTTTTTTCAAATTCACTCGCTGTGTGTTCACTTTCCACTTTTGGATCTTTCCCTTCTCTAGACCGCCTTTTGAAGTCACCACCATCTTCCCTATGTCGCCTTGGGAAGTCACGAAACCTGCTATCCATTCCATCACTGCAGGGTTTTGCATTCGTGTTGGAGTTAGCTCGTGCGTGGAGTTCCAAAGCCTGTCTGTCACGCTCATCAAAACCAAGACCATATCCGTCTTGATCATCGTAGTGGAAACGCTTTGCAGGGCCGTCCATATTGTACCGTCTAACAAAACCCCCACGTTGGTAGCCATTACTGGGTCGATCACCATCATTACCTACATATCTGGGCCTGCCTCTCCCACTTTCATTAATGTCTGAAAATCTTCCTGGGTGCCCGGATCTGTAGTACTCATTCTGCTTTGGTTTTCTTGAAGAATCATAAAAACTAAACCTTTCTCCATGTGGTCCATCAGCCCTCCCAGGTGGAGGTGATCTGTTGAAAACAGGCCGCTCTTTATAATTCACCCATCTGGAGCTTGGTGGTGACGAATTATTGTTCCGTGGTCCTGAACTATACTCACCTGGATGATCTCGATAAGGAGGTGATCTAAGTCGTCGGATTCTACCATCAGCTCTGAAAATCGGTGATCTACTACGACGTCTAAAACCACTGTTACCAATTGGAGAACGAGTTCGAGGTCTGGAAGGTGATCTTGAATCCGATTGGTGATATTGATAAGAGCTATTATTTCCTCTTCTTTCTATCGGTGAAAAGCATCGGCGATTCCTTGGGAAAGGATGTGAAAATTCTGTCATATATTCATCGCACTCATCACTTGCAGGCCCATGGTACCGTCCCCTGGATCCCTCACCATCAAGCCGTGTACCATATCTCATGGACCTCCCACGTCCCCTGCCGCGGCTCAGACTCACAAACCTATCATGACCCGTGTCTCCAGTTGGCCTCAACCCTAAACGTGCACGGAAATCATTTACGTCCTGATTCATAGGTGATCTGCTTCTAAATGGTTGACGAGTAACATATGAAGAAGCATTACGTCTGCCAGTATCACTTAAATCCATGCCACCTTCATTGGTAATGTCATCCATAGTTCCGGTATCTTCTAGAATAGAACGATGGAAAGATGTACCACCCTCCCTGCTCCTTTCTGGAGAACGACTCCAGAACCCACTGCCTCGACCACTAGGATGATTATGTGGTGAGTATCTTCCCCGCCCAAAGGATCTTATTGCACCTGATTCCCTCTCTGGTCTAGAAGTTAAACTATCACCATCCTTAGGACTGTAAAAACAAAGATTTATTACTAAAAAATATAATTTTGACCAAACAAAAAGGACAAATCTGGAGAAAAGAATAGTACCTGCATCTTTGCATCTGAAATCTACCCCTGCTAAGAAACACATCGCGCGTTGATGGTCCTCCGATGCGTGTTAGTGATTCTTTTCTATAGAATCTTGAGCCTTCAGCCTTCATTTCCACCACCTCGGAGTCAAATTTATCTTTTGGTTCTTCCCTGTAAGAGAATTTTCGAGCGGTGAAGTTTCTGGTTTTAGTAAAATTATTATTTGAATTTATTCTTTGGTTTTCAGGCAAAAGATCCCATCCAGAAACGTTCATCTTCCACTCGTCTGATTGGCTTGCAGCATGTTGCTGCACAATATCTTGTCTTTCACTCTTTTCTTTACAACTGATCATCTCATTCGGTTCTGAATCGCATAATGCTTCATCAATGCTGTGAAGTTTCTCTGGCAAAACCACACTAGGCACTAAATCTGCTTCTTTTCCAGACCTGAGTTCAGTGGATTCTTTTATTGCTGGAGAATTTTCTTGTACATTTTGAGAATTAATTTTATTGGCATCAACAATACTAGGACCAAAACCATCTTCAAATTTGTTTGTATCATATTCATTTTGACCCTCGGTCAACCCTTGTCCTTTCCAAGCATTTATAGTCGATTCCCTTAGTTCTCCATCTTCATATTGAGATTCATATCCAACCGAACTCTCGTGTTGTTTATCAACCCCACTACCTGCTCCATTATCACTCTGAGAAACATCATAACTAAAACCATTGTCAGCATCAGAATAAGCAACGTCATGCATAGAAGCTGCAGCAGGTTGTTCAGTTTCTTCCTTGTTATCCTCCATAGCAACCGCATTGCTTGTTAACTCCACTTTCACCATATCTTCATCAACTTTATTAGAAGTAACACCACTTTGATGGGGTCCATTTTCCACACATGTTGCTGTGTTAAGTGATAACTCATGTTTAGTAGTGGGAACAGCACTTTCTTTACAAGCGTTCATGTTAAGATGATGATCAAAACCGGGGGGTATAGAACAGTCCATTGACAACTTGGTGTCAACAGCCTGAGTACCGCCAAAATCACCAGAACTTTGACCAGAAAGGTTAGCCCACTTTGAAAAGGTACCATGTGTTGGGTTCTCTAAGGCTAGGGTTCTAGTAACAGGAATGTCATCACCAGCACCATCTGTATGCTTATCATGCATACACTCTGTTTTCACAGCCAAAGCATTCTGGGCAATTTCAAAAGCATGAGACAATGGCTCACATTTTTCAACCTTCAACTCCTTGTTTTGAATATTTTCATGAGATAAGTTTTTCAACTCAACAGATAAATTTCCAGAGTTGTCTTTCATAAAATCATTATTTTTCTCTTCAATAGATACTGCCTTGTCATTTGCAGCATCTGAAGCAGAGATTTCATGCTCATTTGCAAATGGCTCTTCCCATGCATCCATAGTAGTATTTAAATCCCAGCTGAATCTGACATCTCTTGCAGGAGATTTCTGTATGTTTGATTCCGGATTCGTTTTGCTGAATGTTAAATCCAAAGGAGCGTGTGAAGAATTGTTCAATGTTGATTCCTGACCTTTAGAAGGTGTTGTTGATATATGGGAATCAAGTTCCTTTTTCACATTACGTTTTGGAATGGCATGATTCACAGGCCCTTCACACTGATCAGTTTCAGCTCCCAAACTATTGCTGCAAGCTGCAGCAGCAAGTATAGATATGCCAGAAAAGTCATCACCCTTCACCAATTTGCTTGGATCAACTCTATGATCTTTACTACCACTATCACACCTTTCAGTAAATGCTCCAGCAGTAGCAGAAAGAGAATTTTCATTTAAAACTAACTTGGGACTTGCTTCATGCCTTTCTGCACACTCCAATTGTGGATTAGTAGTGATGTTATGCGTCGGAGATGACGGCCTGAATAAGAATCTTCTTTTCTTGATTGGAATGTGTTCAGCTTTCTCACTGAAATGGCGTTCGAGAACAGATACTCCCAACTGCAAATTTCGTAGAAAAACATTAGAAGAAATTATTTAGGCATAGGTTTCCATTAAACAATATGATAAATTAAATATCACCTTTTCTGATTCAGAAACAGGCATTTCTAAAACCGTTGAATCTTTAGCTAGCAATTTTTCACAGGCTAAATCAATTGTACTTGAAGTTGACCTTCTTGGTCTCCTTGATGAACTCCTACACCCCTTTGAAATCTTTGTCCAAGTAAAGTCTGAATTGATTAAACTAGTAAGTTCCAAAACAGTGGTAAGCAAACAACTGGAAGAACTTTTTGCACCAATCGCAGGCCTTCCACCACAGTTTTTGCAGGATACACTAGTTCCACAGCGTCTTTTTCTTGAACTAAAAGTAGAGGATGAACCCCCAATGCAGGTACACAAATGAATCTGCAAGTCCAGAAACAATAATCTCCATCAAAATGTCTTACGACATCAAGAAGTATGTCACAACAGAAAATCTCGAGTGATTTCAACTCCCACCATTAGAGGTGCCCCCTCATTGTTCGTTTATATGAAGATGGAAGCAAGCATATAAAAGCTTTCAAAACCCAAGGTACTTCAATTCACAATCTGTAAAGAATCAAAGACACATACAATAAGTTAGTACATAAAGCAAGATTCCTCAACTCATACTTCTACAACTTCTTTCACACATTTATGTTTAGATGTTAACCTAATTGACCAACCTAAATCTACACTAAAACAGATGGCATTGTAAATCAAAGATTGAACAGTAGAAACAAGATCCAGGATCAAAAGCATATAGTAAGCCTCTACAAGACGCGATTTCTATTTCAGATGCTGTAAATTGCCCTGTAAATCTGTAAGGTCCTTTAACATGTGACCAATTAACAGGAGTCCATCACAATCATGTGAAAGGCGTAAGCCATAGCCTTAACATGTGACAAGATTTTGATCCAAGATCTACTAGCACTCCCCTAAAAGCAGACACATGATGTATATGACGGAGATTGCTACAAATAGAAGCCATCGATTCCATCATCTCGCAGCAAAAAGAACTCTTCCATTCAAATAAGAGATTTAACAAACTCTAGAGAACACAAAACTGTATTGATCTGTAACTGTTGCCAGGTGGGGAAATCTTCTCAAGTGATGAACATCTAAACAGATTTTAGATCCCATAATGCACCAAATCTAAGTTGAAGCAACAAATCAAAGTCGCATCGATGAACCACAGATCCACCAAATCGACCTAACCATGAAACAGCAGATTTACGCTTATGATGACGAGTTAGCAAACTCTTCAACGCCGTGAACTCAGTCACGGAGAGAGAAAACTACCATAAGAATCATACATGAACAAAAACCTCTCAAACATCAAATCTTCTTCAAACATAACCACTTCCAATCGCGAAAACCATCAAAATCCATCACTCGCTTCAACACTTCATATGAAACTACACCTCAAACATCCATATCACTCCAATCTACGAATCAAACCGATCTAACACAGCATCGAACCATCGAATCACCGAATCTCAACAACACAACATCACAAACACACAAAAAGACGCATCAAACACACACAAAAGCAAACTAGGGTTTCAGATACCTGATGAACAAAAACCAAACTACAGATCGAATGTTTCGCATTAAGCGATCCTTCAACAAACTCCGACGAATCAGACACCAATACTTCTTCTCCGCCGTAGCAAAAATGGCGGCGACTGTTGACTGAAAAACTTTCTCTCTCTACAACTTTCTCTCACTACACACACACACACATCATCTGTATGTATATGCATATATCGATCACCTTCAAACGCTTATATTCCACACATTTGTTCTCCCATATGCGACTCTATTACGCGATCCCTTGCTTCGATTGTGTATCACTGTGTGTATTTTCACGCTCTACTGTGTGTGTATGTATATGTATATATATTCAGATGTACCACCACCAGTTTCCTCATAGTTTCTTGACGGTTTTGCCCTTGGTTGTGCAGTGGTGTTTTACGTTTTTGCCCTTTTAGCGATCACCAACCCTTGTGAAAGTAGCGTGTTTAGTTTAGTCTCCACCTTAAAAGTCAACCGACATCAATTATGAGGAGGGCAATTAAAGCCTATAATATTGTAGTAGATTTAGATCTAAATTTTTATAAATGTATTTTGCTTATTTATTCACTACTATTTAAGATAGACATCTATCTATTATTTTGTGGTGATTTTTAGTTTCATATGGTTAAGATATTTTCCGGATCAAGTTGATTATCTTTTCTATACTTAAGTTCTTTACATGTCTATAAAATAAAATCATCAATATGATAATAAGAAATGAAGTTTTTTTATCAGTAACAAAATGTTCTTTTCAATGCAAATTTATATGAAAATTGTAACAAAAATGAGACTAAATGATTTTCTTATATAGATGATGAAATATTGTAATGATGCAACACAAGTCTTTTATTAATAATAGGCATGACAAGTGATGGTTATAAAACACCATAATTATGAAGTATTGCGGTTATATTAGTGGTGACATTATTAGTAATAACTAAGTTATTATCGACCTTCTGATGATCAGTATTGGCTTGTTGTAGATAATTGCCTGGTTGTTACCGAACTACATGTTTTACTATCGAGGGTCCAATTTCTACTGATGCTTGTGTTTGCTATTGATGTAATGGGTCATAGAAAATAAGTTACTAATGATTTGCTACTAATCTGATATTGTTCCTACTAGTCATCTATTTCCAAGCAATTTTCATTTCACACAAACCTTAAAGCAATTCACAGCATATAATAAAATATCAAAAACGCTATTGTTACAAAATATAATAAAATATGAAAAACGCTATTGTTATCAAAACAAATGTTATTGAAGCTCCACCCCTTCTAGAGGTAGTGCCCCCTTAGAACCCTTCATGTTTTAGGAGCTAGAGTTTCACTGGTGTTTGATATTAGAAAAGACTTAAGTATGGACTTCTCATCTCCTAGCTCAAGTCGATGTATATTTATATATTTCAAGTTAGTCTTAAGTAAACCATATATGCAAAAATGACAATAACGACACCTACATAACCAGCATATATAACGAACACGAACCTGAAACACTGGAATGGAATCAAATATAATCATGTACGAGGTTAGCTTTAAAATTGCCATAAGTATTGAACATATTTAATATTAGATATCCATCTGGGCCGATTAAACAAAGCATTGAATAGATACTCGTTAAGCTGAGTCATACTCATAAACATGTTATTTTTTTAAATCTTAAAAAACAACAACAATAAAAGATAAAGTGTGTTACTTGGATGATAAAAGATGAAATTAGTGTCCCCCTATTAAGCGTAACAAGTTAAGTGTGTCTATTATGTTACCTTCTCGAACGTCTCATCCATATAGTCATTAACATCACAACCTATAAATGGTAATTCTCGTCCACCTCCAGAATAAACTAACTGATTACTCGAGATCACAAGTTGTATGTTGCATGATAATGTTAGTGAGATCTTATAGTAATAACTAATATACATTATATTTAATTATTATTTCAATTGGTAGTGGTTGCAGGATCGTTTTAAGGAATGGTCAATACATATAGTCTCACAATAAGAATAGTGTTAGAACACTTAACAGATCAAATAGGAAATTAGGACTTAATTATGATACAATGAACACAAGTAAAACAAGAGATGGAAACTTAAGAACACAACAATAGAGATATTGGTTTTCAAGATTGTAGTATATTACTTTTCAAGTTCTTTTACAAGCGATACAAAGCATGAAAAAAAGATACAAGGACTTGAGATCTTTTATACTACATCCTACAGTCGGGCATACTTTGAATGTCAGCGGGAAACACTAATTTAGACAACAAGATCAATGTAAAGTCAAAAGACAAATTTGTCTTTTGACTAGTGACTATGACATATCATAGTTCACATCCTTATATATTACAAAAATGATAAAAGTATATTTTTCGGAAGACTTTGTCTTTGAAGATTTGGAAAACTTTACTTTTGTATTCGTAAGATATTGGTCTTGGCTTCGGAAGATTTCATACTTATAATATTTTTTGTGCAAAGTATGAAACTTCAGAAACAACTTTTATTATGTATACAATGGTATTACTATGATTTAGATATAAATTACTATGGTATTACTGTAATTTAGAAATAAATTATGATACCAACATTACGTAGCCTAATAGTATTCGAGTGTATACAGTTTACCATCTTCATGAAGTCGAAAATTCAAGAATCATATCACACAATTACCTGGATTAAATATATTATTTTAATGAGTTGGTGTATGCGGTTCTAAAGAAAAATATTAATATGTGATGTTGGCATATGCAACAAGGCATTATGACCACACTCTTGAGTTCAATGTAGATGATAGATAACTCAAATGCAGCTTTCCTTATCTACTCTGGCCCCTAAAAGACGCATATATGTCATTTTCATACAAATATATCCAAGTCAATTAGAATACAAAACACATTAATAATTAAAAACAATTTGAATTTTCTAGGGTCCAAAGACACCTACCCATGATATTTTCAAAAGTCTTTTCACATATTTCCACAACGCGTTATTAGACGTCTTATTGATAGTTTATAACAGAGAAGTTAAAAAGATAAATATTTCGATATTAACATCCAAGTTATTTTAAACCCATGCACTCTAAGAACTTTCGTGAGCGGAAGGCAGTATTGAACCGATTGAACAGATTCATAATAAAATTAAAGTTTTCTTGTAATGTCTTATTTATTAAACTAAGTATTGTTTTAACTTTTAAGGTTTGATCAATTTAGTTTGATACTTCTTTCTCAATTGACCTTAAGTTCTTCTCTAATTTTAGTTGACAAAATATATATTTATTAATAGATAGTGACATCGATAGCTCAACTTAAAATTAGGGTTCAACAATAATCATAGTATAAGGAATACACTATAGGATCAGGACTCATGGTCTAATTTTGTTACTAAAGTCGTATATAATTTTCTATTAGACTTATTTAAATTTCTATTAGACTTATTAAAAACAAACATACATTTAATTACTAGGTTGTTAAGGTTTTGTTTTCTTCATTATTGAATGTCAAATATTTTTTGCACACTTATTCTCATAAGCCCGATATTTATATACTTTTTCACCTATGAGCAATAATCGTTATATAATGTAAGAGTGGATGGAGCACTCCCACCATGGACATACTACATCCCACAACGTCAAACGGCAACACTGCCGCCACCTATGCATGGCGGCAAATGTTGATGCGTGTGGATAGTTTGACATTGTGTGACATGACAAGATTTAATTAGTGGGATTTATGATGCAGTGTGGGGGTGTGGCACGATTACACCCTCCACTCTAAAGGATTAAAGTTTTCACAACAATTTCAAAGTATGAAGCATACTTTGGTGTTAAAAAACTAATCACATGATATATTTAAAAAGTAAATGAAGAAATAGAAGAGATTATATTGTTTTGATATTGACCATACAAGTTTTCATTGTGTGCATTTTGCCCCCCTTTTGTGCTTGGTTTACTTCTATGGATTCCGATATAGAGTTTTTAAAAGAGGGCTGAGGGTTACCGTCCAAGGAGATAGGAACCTCGCTAGCTTGCACGACTTCCGGCAATGGAGGCATTAACCTTTCTAGCAAGACCAATGTATTCGGCGTTAACCATTCTAACATGATCGATGTCTCCGGTCAATTTGTTGAGGCTGATACCGTTGTGTCAAGGCTTTAGATTTCCTACATGACCGAAGAAACAATGCTGGTGAAGAATAAGGGCTCATGATTTGCAAAATTTTAGGGAAATTGCAGTGGTCGTCGATGATGTTAGTGCAAATTTTACGACTAAAATTTAGTCAGTATATGAGTCGGGGTAATTGTTGTAACATCTCGTATTTTTGTAATTTCTTGTAAGGGCCATTTATGCCATTTATAAAACTTTGAGGGCTTGTTATGCTTGTTGTGTAAATCGGAGGTTAATAAGTTAATTTGCCAAACATTAATATAACAATAATAATAATTATAATTATAATAAAAATAGTAAGTTATAAAATGTTTAAACTTAAAGATTAATTTAAGTTTAGGGGGGTTGTTTTGTTAACTTTAAAACTTTAAAAAGTTTTTATGCATAAAATAACAAAAATTAAAACCTAAGGGACTAAATTGTAATTAATCAAAACCCAAACCCCCACCCCCTCCTTCTTCACGTTTCTTCGGCCATAGCTCCGGCCATCCTCCGGCCGGAGTCTGGTGGCCCTAAAAACTAGTTTTCTCTTCCAATTGAAACCCCCAAAATCATGCCAATCGAAACTAGACTCGAATCGAACTCAATTAACTACCTAAATCGTGATTAAAACCGGTTACAAAGCCATTTTCGTT
>BJCM01000123.1:0-10303 GCA_018326385.1 Flaveria bidentis | reverse complement strand
TCACATGCCATGCACATGAGGGTAAATTGGTCTTTTTAACCTCATTAAAAAATACATAAATACTAAAACCCACCCATCTCACCCACCCTACACCATCTCTTTCTCTATTTCTCCTTCAATGGCGGTTGTGACCGGAGGTGGTAGCGGTTGTGACCGGAGGTGGTAGCGGCTTCGGTGGTGGCTTCAATGGTGGTCGTCGGTGGTGGTTGTGGTGGTGGCTACGTTGGTGGCTGCCGGTGGTAGCTGCGGTGGTGGCTATGATGGTGGCTACCGGTGGTGGCTAGCATTACATTATTTGATGATTGATCACCATTCACCTACTCTAAACACCAATGGTGATCAATCATCAAATAATCAATGATCATTCAACAAACCTTGCAGATCGACGTAGGTGGCTAGCGGAGGAGATTTCAGCAGACTTATTATCATCATCATCAACATCATCAGAGGCTGCATCACTTTTGGTCACCATCACATGCCCAAACAAATTGTCCATTTTCTTGAACCAAATCCAATTACTCTCACCATTACTCTCCACTCTCTGCGTCTCAAGCTTATACCTCTTCTTCAGATTATCAATTTTGTTCTTACACTGTTCAACACTCTTACGCGACTATTTATCACCACCCTCAGCAACCAATTCCGCCACCGCTTCCTACTCTTTCCCCCTCAAATTGCTCTGATTCAACGCTATATACTTGTCAGTAAACGCGTCGAGGAGGATCGCGATCGCAGACTCACTCCACTCCTCACGCTCCTTCCGGTGATCGCCACCGGCGCCGGAATCCACCTTCTGCTTCTTGCTCCGCCGTCCGTTCGGAGTGATTTCACCGGTTTTGGATGCGTCCTCACCTGCTCCGTCGGAGGTTACGGCGGCAGGGGTGACGGGGGAGTTTGGAGGTGATTCGACGTTTGTTGATGAAGCCATTGAAGGAGTGAGAGAGTGAAATTTGGGGTTAGGGTTAGGGTTTGTGATCTCTCCGATGAGGAGACGACGTTAAAAAGACCAATTTACCCTCATGTGCATGGCATGTGACTGAACTTAACTGGAAATTTTAACGCCCGTTAGAGGAAAGGACTAAACGTGTAACGAAATTTAAACGTAAAAGACAATTACTGTAATTTCCTTAGTTTAAGGACAATCTCTGAAATTTGCTATAAAGTTAAAGGACGAAAAATGTAATTTACTCTTAATATAATTAAGGAAGTCACTTAATGTACCCTTTATAAAGTATATAAAAACTCTTAACAATGAAATAATAAACAAAACTCGAGTGATTTACAGTGAAAAGAAGTACAATAAGTGTTTTTTGTAGAGAAAATAAAAAATGATCAATATAATTTGTGTAAAGATTATAGAATTAGTCACCGTCATCCACAAGATTAGAGCATTCACAACTCACTCTTCATCTTCAATCTATAATTATAATAAAAATCACTATTTTTTCTCTCTTATATTTGTATAAAATAATATTTTTTATACTTTTATCATTATATTTTCTTTCTCCTTCTTTTCAATAAATATTAAAAAATTAATAGAGATGAACAGTGTTTTACCAAATATAGAGATGAACAGTAATATGTTCTTTATCCCCCACTCACAATCACTAATAACCATTCTCTATAATATAAAACACACTCGCATATTTATAAATAACGAACGCTCTTATAAATATTCTTTTTAGAAAATAACATGTGTCCCTACGAACGATGTTTCTTTGGCATGTATGCCATACGTCGTTATTAACCCTCCTCACGTTGTCCCACGTGATAGTTAAATAGAGGCTTTTTACATTCGTCCTCTGTTTTCTTCATCTTAAAATTAGATTAATACTCTTATAATATAGAACTTAGTAAGACTAAAATACGCGTGTTGCGTTATGAAAAGCACAAATAAATAACAAAGAAAATAAAAATTTTAAGAAAGCCATCAAAGAATTAAAAATTAGAATCGTAAATATAAAAAAATTTAAATAATAGGCTGTTAACTAAAAACCCAATGAAATAAAGAAGAAGAAAAAACAATATAAAACATTAAAGAGAGGAGAGAGGGTAGCCGGTCATAAAAAATTAAGAACTAACCTGTTAAACTTATACGATCGAGTATATGACACCAAACATGTACCATTACCCTGTTACGGTTGAACCGATGAAACTAACAAATCTCTTTTTGTTAAAGTAATTTTAGTTAAAACTACATTGTTACTACTTTAAGCTTTATATGGAACCAAGAAAATAATGTTATGTTAAATTTTTAATCAAAACCACATCCTTTTGAGAAATTTTTGTTAAGAAAACAAATGTTCGACAGGATTGGTTTCTAAAAGAATGAATTTTTGATTAATTAAAATCAAAAGTTCGTCGATCTAATGAGTTTCTTACTAAACGTTGATGTAAAAGAAAAAAAAAAACATGAGTGATTAGTGAGTATGCACCATGCAGTGTAGAAAAACCCAGACAACTATCTACCTACAAAAAATTTTTTCTTCGTGTAACCCTACAAAAAAGAAAACAAAAAATGAAAGCTATGACACGATAATGTATGCATCTACAAACTCGAAAACTTCCATATCTTTACGGTCTTTAATAAAGTTTTGGCATTTTCATCATTCTTGAAATGATCGTGAACAGGCTGCATTTCATATTGAATACAGATATTTTTAAATTGATGCTGCTGAAATAAACTTAAGAAAATTATAACAAACCTGCAAGATTGTGTTTGAGGCCTTTGATAGAGCAGGTTGTGGATCAGTGGGATGTAGATCCCCCTTTTCATAATCGGCTACGAGTTCTTGAAAACTCACATAGGTCCTGATTGTAAAAGTGTATACTAAGTAAATATATGTATGAACACAATGTTTGATAAAAATGATGATATATAATAAGACATCAAGCTTACTTATCTTCACAGTTTTTTCTCAAATTTCACGTTTCCTCCCTGGGATTGAAAAATTACAGCTTTAGTCCTAAGCTTTGTAAAAAAAAACACGTTTCCTCCCTGTGTCTAACGGCCGTTAATTAATTCCGTTAGTTGGCTGCAAAATGACCATTTTGTCATTCTTCTTCCTCATTCAACCTCATCTCGACAACCACCACCACTCCACCACTCCACCACAAGCCGCCACCACCACACACCACCCTTAGTTATACATGAAACTCAACAAACGTATACACTTTGTTAGACGTTGGGCACATGATTGTTTGAAAAGGGATAGTTATATTATTTGTAAAACAATATAATACAATCGTAATACTCCATTAGGTCATCATCATGTAGAGACAGATTGAGATAATAAATAAGTTGTCACATCTTAATATTATTTAAAAGATTGTTATCAAGACGATGATAAATATTATTTGGTTATGAACCTTGTTCTCTTGGGACATTCTCATATCAAATGAAAGTTGAAGAACGGTACTCCTAAACAACAACTGTTGATGTTATCGCTAGATTGTTGAAGTACTCAAAGCTTTATCTAACTCAGTTTGTCTACTTATCTTTATCAAATACTACATTTTAATTGTGACATCGATAGTTGTATATTTTTACACCACATTTGCGAAGGATATGTTGTTGTACACCGTGATTTAAACCCATGCAACATGTTTGTGGACGAGAAGGAATTAGTAAAGTTAAAGATAATTGTTTTCGGGTTATCCAAGATGTTCAAACCAGACACAAGCTATGAACGGTCACAAACTATCCACATATGGTCTATTTAAACACTAACAATATTACTTACTCTACGTTCTAAATAGGTAATTGATAATACATTTTCTACTCATGATTCATGTAAATGCTAACAATATTAATTATTTTACTAAATAAGTAAAAGATGATACACTGAACATAATGTTAATTTATACTACAAAGTGTCAAGAAATGGTAGACTTTAACTATATACAATCCAAACCACAAAGATTATACCAAGAACACCATACAAATCTTGTATGACCAACCAGACTAATAAACGATACACAACATTAATCAGATTATAAACATCATGATGTGATGAAACAAATCAAACTAAGAACACTGAAAGTGATTTACAATCATAAAATAAGATGAAACCCTAACCGGAACAAAGACAAACAGACCACATACAGAAACGATCTAGCAGAACGGTTTCATCAAGATGAACATGAATCTGTAACCCTAGGAGAGAGGATGAACCATTGATGTATTTGTTCACCCTAATCTCCTGCTTGTTTTGAATACATAAGGTCAAAAGAGATGATTGATAGCAAGAAGTAAAAGGGCCAGAAGCAGTTTCGAAATAAGCACACCAAGTCCTCCAAGTTTCAACTTTGGTAAAACAAGTCCCTCAACTTTTCAAGACTTGTAATACCATCCAAAACCATCAACTCCTGTAAACCTTCACTGCTCTTCACTGCTTTCAACTTCAATCAGCTCCAAGCTCAGCGACATAACAACCTCATGAGCACAAGAGACCATCATCCCATCATGTAAACCAAAAAACGACAACCAAGAATTAGAGAACAACTATATGAATAAAATGTTTGACATTGAATTGAAACTAGACATATATTTCAACACCCCCCCTCAATTCAATAGGCAAATATTTATCCAAGTTTAACCACACACAACATACTACCTATTTTCAGACAACCCTTTTTTTAAAAAAAAAATACTAGCCCTTCCTGTTTTTGTATTCTTTTTTGAAAAGCATTTATCAAAAACAAAGAAAACCAAATGAAAACCCACTAAGTGCCTTGTAAAACTGATAAAAATGGTTCTAAAGAAACCAAATATAATGATGTAAGCAAGGTAGGTTAGGGCTAGAAGCTGCAAATAAGCTATACAAATCCAATTTCCCAAATCAAATGTCATAATACCAGACGACTTGTAAGAATGAAACCTTAACGAACATTTCTACAAGATTTTCAAACACATCCGAAATATGATACCAAACACGCTAAACAAGATTGCAAACATTCAATAAGAATGACATCAAATTGTAAAGCATGAACAAGAACCATTTGCATATATGTATTAAGAAAATATGACTTTGTAAAATAATAGACTTCAAATTGAATAGTAGACTTTGAATCTACATCCAAAATGAACCAGATCATATGCCACAGGGCATAACATATTAGAAAACTAACATTCAGATTAAACAGTTAATCACCATAAATAAAAACAATCATACGCATTTCAAATTATCACAAAAAATATAGGATTGCATAAGAGATAGACATAAAGTCACAAGCCTTTAAGACAAAGACATGTACCAAATTTTGGTAACACCATAGGAGGAAAAACCAATCAGAATATCTAATTAAGACCGAAGGAATAACATGATTCACTAAGACTATCAGAAACATATCTGATAAGAAAGATTAAAAACCACACGACTTTTAAGAACTCAGAATCACATCTGAAAATAAGATTTGCGAAGAACATAAAGACTAATTTTGACTTTAGTCAAAAAACTTTTACAACTTTACATATAAGACTGAATCATAAGATTCAAGAAACAGTTCTAATAACAATAAGAATAGCATAAGCTATATCAGACAAGAAAACATAGCCAAACAAGATCTGATCGGACACAAAATCACATGATTTGCAATCAGGATATGACATATCTCACACAAGAGAAAACATACAAGGCTGTTAGAAATATTCAAGAATAATCTTAACAATACAACTGGTTAATGAGTGAACCACACAGTTCGACTAACCAGAAACAAGATTATAGACAATAAGACATACGGATCAAGCAAACCATCATGAAAATCAGACATACAAATAAGGTTTTCATGATACAAAATAAAACGCATCAAGACACAATCATATTCGCTAGACATTTGTTTGTGTTCAAGATAAAATCAAACATATGATTCAAGACAAAGTTTGAAGAACAGTTATAAACTTGAGACCATTATTACTAGCATCTTTATCAAAGACAAAGTCCAACACACAGAGCACGTAGGAATAAATGAACTAATAATACCAGATAACAATAATGAGCCTCACAAAAATTGTAGGCAAAACTTAACCACAACCACAATTATAACTATCATACTGTTTAAAAAAACTTGTAAGTCACATGTTTCAAGAAGCATCAGAGGAAAAGCTTAAGCTAGATCATCAGAACATAAAACATTTTAATTTGATAAAACCTGCTGAGTTAGAAGGTTAAACATGAACCTTTTAACCATTCTCAATTTCATCATGAAAAGAAAAAGAAACCAAAAAACATATTTATAATTTTCAAGTTCAAACAGGCGGTTCCTAATTTACAAAATATTTTCCTAAATCCAAACATAACAGATATACGTATAAAGAACAAGAGCCAGCAAAAGTGCACGATTACAAAATTCGTTTTCAGGTTTTATGACCAGAAAATATGAGCCCAAGATTATACAAATAAGAGAGAAATATTTACTGTCCTTTCAATCTCTTACTAACAAAGTAACAAATCTCTCACCATAGTAACCATATGAAATATCTAACTGATTATAAGACATTTTAATATCGTTTATAAGTAAAATATTACTTATGTGAATGTAATGACATCATTACAAATTCCTCACGCAAGAATTTTAAGAAACAAGCAAAAACAAACATGCAAAAAATATAAATTAAATCTTTTCTTTCATATAAACTTAAAACAATATAAAAAGAAAAAACCCACGCTAAAAAAAACAAAACAGAAATGGCATGGATTAGAGCACATGTTTTGAAGAATCACTTAAAACATATAATAAGGGACAAGACAATCATTGAAACTTAATATATCATTAGAAAATACTTGTTATACTTGACTTCTTATCTTCATTTAAAATAACCACAAGAGTTCCTTGAAACAGTCTTAAGATCACTGTAGTAAACAAACATAAGCAAGAAAAGAAAATGGCTGAAGAAAAAAGTCCAAATATAACTTTGTGTGCGTTTGACACCATTTTACTCTTTTTAGAACCTTTAGATGATTCTCACTTTATAATGACCAATACAACACTAAAAAGTTATAACCATAATGAGAGACCCCTAATCTTGCAACAATGAGAGATAGACCTACCTGAAACACAAAAAAGGACATAGTAGCAAAAAAAATAGGATTTAAGATTTCTAGCTACTATACTTGACTAAGAATAGCATACAAAATTGGCTTACGTATCGATAACCATAATAACAATTAAACAATAACAAAATCAATTTTCAATGTAGAACACAATTTAGAGATCATCATTTTAAAAGACAAAACCAAACCAAATACAATAAGCTGAGATTCACTTCCTACACCAGAAAGTTGCAGTTTCACATAAACCCAGTTGATGTTAGAACAATATAGCCATGCCCAAGGTGTAACTAGAGCTTGTTTCATACTAGCATCATTAGGATCAAAAGAAGCAACATGAAACACACAAAAATATGCAACACGTTCAATGCACGAACAAACTAGTGGTCGGTCGCCGGTGAACAATATTTCCAACACACAAGACAAGATATAGTATGTGATCAACAGAAGTTAAAGAAACCAAGACAAGATAACTTACATGAGTATATGATGAAAATAGCGAATAAATTGAAATTTTCAGCGATAGCTTGTGCCCTTCAATCCAACCAAGCAGTGAAAACAAATGGATGGAAGAAGGCTTATAATTCTTCTTTTTTCCTTTTGAATCCAAGGACATTCATCATTCCACATTGAATTTCTTCAATGATAAACGCACAACCATCACCATTATAAATGGTTTTGTTCTCCGTTAAGTTGGCCAAAGGCGAAGACAAGCATGGTCAATCTACACAACAAGTATCTTTTACCGCCTACTTTTATGCTTTATGGTTCAAATATTCTTTGGATCTTGTATTCTTTGATCGGGGATACAAGAAAAATAACAGATTCACAAGAACCAAGAACTAGAACAATGAGCTTATGAACCCTTGATAGAGACCCCAACCGATTTCACCTAGAATCATTTTTCTTTTAAACTCTGAAGTTCCATACAAAAAAACCTTAAAAGAAGCGATTTTCAATGAACAGCACCAATCAGATGACCATGTGTATCAACAAGGAAAAAACACTTCTATGAAGATGTGATTTGAATGAAAAACAAAGGAAACTTAAATGGATTGAATTCAATTATAACGAACGTAACATCTTCCAGACTTCAGGTTCAAGGTTTCACATAAAACTCAATTGTTTATTAAACACCACATAGACATAGTGTTCTGAAATCAGTTAAGATAGTAATTGAAGACAGGTTGTTGTCAACAAACCTATACAACTAATCATGTCAAATACTAGTATAATCCAATTATCCAATAAATCAGCATCAAGTAAACCCTCTTCAGTCATCCAATCTGTTTCTAAGCTTTGTCATCAACCAAAACGTGATTGTAAAGAAAGAACTTGAAAAACTGATAAATTGTTTATTAACTAAAGCATCAATTTGCTAAACGTTTGTCATCACATAAGCAAATCAAATACATAAACAATTGAAACAAATATGAAACCTATAAGAACCATCCGTCTGGAAGAAGTCACAAGAGAATTAGCTGCTCATGCTTGTGAATCTAATGTTGGAAGGCATGATTGATGGTGTAATGATGAATGGATCCTTTGGAATGGTGAAAGAAGCTCTTTGGAATGCCCAAAATTCGTTCCCAAAGGTTAGAAGACGATATGGAAAAAGAGATGCCCTGAAAAACCCAAAAAACATCCTTTTAATGAGATTTCCCATTGGTTCCACCGTAGCCTACGCTAGCCACCGTAGGCTATGCTGGACACCTTTCTGTTTTCACGTTTTTTCTTTAGTTTCTTGTTGTGTGGCTTTCCGAGAGCTTTCTGTTGACTGGTAATGGGCCCTATAACTCCATCCCTAGCTCAAGTTACGTTCATTTTACCGTTGCAAGGTCCCTTAACATCTTCATCCTTTCATTTTTGATCTCTTGGCTCCCGTTTACATCCCGAAACTCTCATATCATGAATATTTTTTTGGTTTTCACCTTTAATCATCATAAATACCAATCCAACCACCACTCATCACATAAGTTCTCCATATAAGCTTCCACTTTGGTCGTTTAACCTACAAAAGCACATTCGCTCGTAGTTAAACAATTCCATGCAATTAAACACACAGATACATATAACATTAACCATTTAAGCACATTAAACACCATCCCAACACACTCACATCAGTCCACTAACTACAACTATATGAACACTTGAACCATAAAATTTTACTCTGATAAGACTTGGATTTTCAATTGAGAACACAGGATGTAAAAGCTTGATCAGCAGATCGTGGACCACGAGCTTCAAACGACAACCGTCAATCAGCAAACATCTTCGTAACTCCTTGATCAATTAGGGAACAACTCCATATACGGAAACCTTAAAATAGACCAGTGCACCACTGAGACCCAAAATTAATTGACCACAATCGCTCATATACCAAGAACCTAGGGTTTAGACCCTTATCGACTACTAGTGCAGCGGAAAACCCCAAGAATAATGTTTCTAAGAACAATCTTAGCAGCCAACATGAAATCTAAATGAACTCTAGTGAAATTACAGACTAGAAATCAACCCACGGACTGATTTGTAGAGGAATCAAGAGCCTAAAGCTCTGATACCATGTCAAGAAATGGTAGACTTTAACTATATACAATCCAAACCACAAAGATTATACCAAGAACACCATACAAATCCTGTATGACCAACCAGACTAATTAACGATACACAACATTAATCAGATTATAAACTGTGACATCCGTCACCAAAAGGTCCGTCAATTGACGTGTTCTGTTAACATTTCTTTTATCGGTCATTCCTCATCTTTATAAACTATTCGTGTGGATATCATACTTGCTTGGCTATCTTTTACACTTGTGTTATCATTGTTTGCATCGTTATCACCTAAAACGCTTACAAATATCGCCGCCGTTAACATTAAATATATCATTTTTATATAATATTATCGTCATTAATAAAACCATTTCTAAGATACAAATACCATTTATTACATCTCTATCATTAATATAACTAGTCTATTTACGTCGTTTTCAACCGAAACAAATTTGGGAACTCGGGGGCTAAGTGCAGGGACCAAATGTGACATTTTATCAAACTAGGGCTGGGTATATAAACCCCACTACCAGCCCTAGCCACCATTACAACTACTTCTTCATCTTCATTTTCTCCACATTTTCACCTTTTCCTTGCACCGAAACGCCCCGTTTCTTCGCGTTTTCACCGGCAAAACCTCGGCTACAGCTGAGACTACTCGTTTCTTGCAGGTAGACGACCTTGGTTGTCCCTCTCTTGCT
>BJCM01000122.1:0-10381 GCA_018326385.1 Flaveria bidentis | reverse complement strand
TATGACGGGACCTAGATAGAAGTGAAAATATAATAAATATACGAAAAGTGCGATAAGTACGAAACGTGCGATATGTGCAAAAAGAACGATGATGGAAGATAATAATTATTAACTTGATGCATGTATGATGGGTGATCATGTGCGATAGTAAAGAAAATATTTTAACGAAGGAAATATAATATAATGCTTTTGTAAAACTAGAACTCACTCAGCAACTCTGACTTTTATGTGTTTCCAGTTGGCAAGTAGATGTTGCTGAGGATGGCACATGGTTGATACTTGGCATTTTTGGATGACATCCGTTGTTTAAATTATAATGTTTTTGTGATGCATTGCAAATCATGATATTTTGTAACTTAACAATCTTATATTATTTTGCAAAAGCAATTATATATAAATGAAATGGTTTGTTTAATAGAATTCCACTACGATGTTTTCGAAATTAAAATGTATACTATATGTTTTATGTGCGATAATTGATCATCTGTAAGCGTCCCAGGAACGGAGCCTTATAGTTCCATCCCTCCGGCAAACACCACCGACATAAGCCCCGAAGGGTCAAATTAGGCAAAGAGAAGACAATCAGAGAGATCAACAACGATCGACCACCGCACTAACACCAAGACGGCTCCCCGGAATAGAACCATCGACAACGCTACCGGCGGCCGCCAAAGGCGATGGATCCGAGCGTGAACATGCCTGTCGGATACGGCCTCACCCCTTAGTAGTGGCGTGTCAAGCGGCCCACCAAACACCACCATCACCACCCACCGCCATCGTCGGCTATATCCCGGCCAAACTAGAGAGATGAAGTGAGGCTTGTAGAAGAATTTAACGCTCTCAATGAAATAGCAGCACAAAACTTGATGCATAGTGAAAATACCAAAAACACCCCCATTCACTGTTCATTTCAATTACATTTTAAATATACAGGTGTTTACATTTAAGGTTCAAGATTTGATGTTCTAATTTAACAGTATATCATTCATGTTTGTCTGGGTTCTTGATAAAATATAAAGGGACTTAGTGTCTTAAATTCTATAAACTTTTGATGAAATTCACTTGTGAATTCTTAACGTGATCCTAAATGCTTTTAACGGATCAAAGCTTAGCGAGTACCAAGTCTAGTAATGCATTACATATAGTCTAGGATGTAATTTAAATTGATACTCTTTGTAACCAAGAATTTTTCTGGCTCTCACATTATGTTTGTTAACCGAAGGTTGTCGAAATGATCGAACAGGTAAGCTGATCACGAATCATATTTATGTCATATGTAAATATTCCACCATAACTACCAAATCGTGCTATACTTGGACCTCGAATTTTCATTCAACGACTTGCAATATATAGCAATGTGCTTCTTCAAAGTCGAATTTGGCTCATTTGCTAGCAAAACGCCACAAAACTTGCAATGAACCTTGGGACCTATCATTCATCTCAACTAAATCCCAATTGCCACTTCCGGGGTCCTATTATTTGGAAGAGCCTGAACAACCGTAGGCTCGATTGTGAATCTTTACAAACATGCGATTGTGAATCAACCATAACAAGAGTAGAAATATAGAATGTGAACGAATATAGTACAAGAGTATAAAAGAGCAGTTTTGCGTTTGGTTACATGTTCAAATAAGGTATTAATTAGTTCAACAATCATCTATTTAAATTTAGGAGGGAAAAAGAAACTAAATGAAAATTGGTCAAAGAACCACCCCAACGGTTATATAGCTATTTTGTAACGGCTAGATTTTTCAAACAGTTGGAACCATGTAGGAAATGCTTTTTCGAGTCAGATAGGAACTAGTTTTGGGTATGAACCATGTATGGAACTTGTAATTGTAGTATTTTTGAATCCGGGTAGGAACCACCGGTTTTTTCGGGTCCCAACCAATTCCGCTATAAACTGGGTAGGAACTAAAACCAGTTCTGGTTAGGGTCTTCAGGTTTGGGCCCCGGAACAATATTTTGTGCACCTCTAGTATTAAGGTCTTGTTTCTGTAAGTTGTACTCCCTATTATCAATAATCAAGCATACACCCAAAACATAAAACCGGCCTGTATTATTTAATCTTCTGAAAAACCCAGGTGCTTACATCACAACAAAGTTTCAAAACATGACAGTAGGTTTTTCCAGGTAAACAAGATGCGTGCATACAAGCATATGGCACACAAATGACATGCATCTATGATTAAGCACGCTTACAGGAAACTCAGATAGCATCAGTGCATCACAAACTCACAGAAGCACTTATTAAGATTAAGCTTTCCAAGATGACAGTGGAGGAGTTTCAGAATCTTGATATGTGGAAAGGCCTGCACTATATCGGGCACCCTTAACTGAATCAGCCGATGCAATGGATTCAAGTTCAGCTATCTCTTCTGCTGTTAGTTTGACAAATAACGCTCCTATGTTTTGTTCAAGATTTTCTATCTTGGTAGTTCCTGGAATGGGCACCACATCATTTCCCTGGTGGTGAACCCAGGCCAAAGATAGCTGCGAAGGGGTGCAACCCTTCTTTGATGCTAATTCATTAACCCTCTCATACAAGATCTTGTTGTGCTCAATGTTTTCAGGTTGGAACCTCGGTAAGTACTGCAAAAATGAAAATTTCATACCAGATATCAGTTCCAGCTCAAATAGACCGGTTTCAATCCAATTACTTATATATGATTGATTCAGGCCGTGTTTACATCTACTAGGTCAAACGGGACAAACACACAAAAAGTCGGCCCAATATATATTTTTAGCACATAGAACTTAACTTGCAAAATTGATTTTTTTACAGATTAGATTAACATTCTACTAATATATATGCTTGTAATAATGTCTAAGACATTAACATTCTATTAAACTTTCCAGGCTAACCGGACCTAGCCCATACCAATTACTTGTTTCGAAATGTTACCCAACCCACCTGACTGGCCTATTTTGCTTCCTCTATGCTCAAGACACCAAAAAGGACACACTGCAAAATGTGAGGGAATCTGGTGTAGAAAGTTTTCCCCCACTAACCCTTGTAACAGAAGTACCTTATCACCCACTTTAAACAAACTGGTCCTTTACAAGGAGTGAGCTCACAAACCCAAAAAATTGTTGATTCATACTTGTTACCGCTAGGAGCCCGGCCATTTCATGGGTGATATTGAGTTGAAATTAGTTTATTTGATCTTAGAACATCTTTTCTAAAATTACAAATGATTTTGAAGGAAAAATCAAGAATGTGTAAGAGACACACCTTACGGAAGTCACCATCTTCCAACTTCTCCAACATCTTTGAACCTGATGAGAAGAACCCCCGTCCTAGAGGACTGTATGCAACAATCCCAATTCCAAGTTCTCTGATAGAGTAAGAAATTTAGAAATGTTGCCTGTTTCACAATTGATAGCATAGAAAACAATAAAAATTAACAAAGACCGTGTCTTACCTGCAGGTTGGAATAATTTCTTGTTCAACATCTCTTGACCACAAGGACCATTCTAGTTGTACAGCAGTTATTGGATGTACAGCATGAGCTCTTCTAATGGTCGATGCTGATGCCTCTGATAATCCAACATATTTTATCTTTCCTTCTTCCACTAGCTTCTTTAGTTCTCCCATCTAACAATAGGACAACATTTGAGGAGATGACAATCAGGAAACTTATCTCTAGAGCACAAAACTCTAATATATGAAAAAGAAACCTACGTAATGAACTTTATTCTAATATGGATAAACATCAAAGGGTTGTTTAGCATTGTGATGGACGATATAGTGTTTGGATGCGCGTCTTACGCAGTTTGAAGTTAGTTAATTAATTCCGGTGATTGAGAATCAATCACACTAATTACTGGTCAAAATAAAAGGGAAGTCAAATAAGTTATTTTTGGGTCCTTATTTTCTATTTACTGCATAATTATGTTTTCCTTATTTCTTAGAGTTTTGTTCTCCTATATATGGAGCTAGTATTAGTCAAAAGATGTATTCCTTTCTCTCAATTTTTAATAATCAATAAAGCAAAGACTGCCTACTGCACTTTCTTCTTCTTCAACAGTTCTTGTATCAATTGTTTGTCTAACAATTGGTATCAGAGCCTTGCTCAAAGATCCAACCAGCCACCAGTTCATCAGCAATTTGCTCCAGAAAAATCTGCTCCAGTTTTTCTGATCACAATTGTTTGCTACCATGGGCGATAATGGCGATAATGGTGGAAACAATAATGGCGGAAACAACCGAAATAATGCAGTTTGTTATTCTGGTTAGGGAAGGAAGCTCGACAACGTACCAATGTCTTGTGCTCACTACAATGAACTATACATCTTGGGCGATCAAGATGGAATCTTTCATGGATGCCCAAGGTATTTGGGATGCCATAGAACCACCGGATGAGACGGAGGTGGTCGTAGCGATTCGGAAAAAGCCGAGGGCCTTTATCTTCCAAGCACTGCCGGAAGATATCCTGTTGCAAGTCGCAAAGTACAAGGAAGCCAAGGACGTTTGGGAGGCCATCAAGGTACGTTATCTTGGAGCAGATCGGGTTCAAAAGGCTTGGATTCAAACCTTGAATCGGGAGTTCGAGTTGTTGAACATGAAGGAGAATGAGAGTGTAGATGATTTTGCAAGCAAGATCGGCACAATTGTTTCCAAGTTTCGAGCACTTGGATCAACAATAGAAGAAGGCACACGGGTAAAAAAAGCTTCTGAATTCTGCCCCTGAAAGACTCCTACCGATTGTTGCCTCAATTGAGCAATATTCGGATTTGGAGAAAATGTCTTGAGGAAGCCGTCGACCAGGAATATGAAGAGCGGGTCAAACCCCCTGAACAAAACAAGAACAGTTCTGGCTAGCTACTGTTTACAAAAGCTGAATGGCAAGAAAGACAGAAGTTGGGGCAGAAGCATACAGATAACGGTCGAGCATCAGGTTCAAATGATCACCGTGGACGTGGTCGTGGTCGGGGCAAGTCCAATGGTCGTGGACGCGGAGGATGGCAACATCAAAACATAAATCAGAAAAAAGAGCAGCAAGGTAAACCTGCCAGGGAAGAAAGGCGAGGACAAATATGTTTCAATTGCGATAAAATTGGTCATTTTGCAGCAGAATGTCATGCCCCCCGGCGAGCCGATGCAGAAGTTAATTTAGCACAAGAAGATGAAGAACCTACTCTCCTAATGGCACTTTGCACACAGGAGGTTGTTATGCTAAATGAAGAGAAGGTATTTCTTAATTTGTATGCCCAAGATGATAAAGATGAGGGTTTGTGGTACTTGGACAATGGTGCAAGTAATCACATGATCGGACGACGTGATTATTTTAGCGAACTTGATGAAAGAACCGCGGGTCGAGTACGATTTGGAGACGGGTCAGCAATAGAAATCAAAGGAAAGGGATCGGTGCTTTTACAATGCAAAAATGGTGATCAGAGACTTATCACAAACGTCTACTTCATACCAGATTTGTGCAATAATATTCTCAGCTTGGGACAACTTGATGAAGTGGGCTGCAAGGTGGTGATGAAAGACAGTTTTCTGCGGCTGTATGAACGAACATGTGAGCTATTGTTAAAGGTAAAAAGAGCTCAAAACCGACTTTACAAAATAAATCTCAAAATAGTCCCACCAGCTTGTTTACTCACCAAGATGGATGAAACTGCATGGCTTTGGCATGCACGTCTCGGTCATCTTAATTTTGATGCCATGAAAAGGTTGACAGGATTAGCACGTGGGATTCTAGCGATTAATCACAAGGCAGAACTGTGTGAAGCTTTGGCTGGAAAACAACACCGAGTGCCATTCCCGAGTCATTCAGCGTATCGTGCCAAGCAGCCACTCGAGCTAATACATGCTGACCTGTGCGGTCCTATTACACCGAGCACACCATCAGGAAATAGGTATTTCCTTCTTCTTGTTGATGATTTCAGCAGGTTCATGTGGGTGACAATGATTTAATCAAAGGACCAAGCTTTTGAAGCATTCAACCAATTCAAGAAGGTTGTTGAATTGGAAAGTGGGTACAAAGTAAAGTCTTTAAGAACTGATCGCGGTGATGAGTTTGTTTCTACAAAATTTGAGCAACTTTGTTCCGAAGATGGAATAAATCAGTTCTTAACCGCACCGTACACGCCACAACAAAACGGTGTGGTTGAACGCCGAAATCAAACCATTCTCGGAACAACAAGATCGATATTGAAAGCCATGAAGCTACCTAAATGGCTGTGGGGAGAAGGAGTTCGGCACACAATTTACATCTTAAACAGGTAACCAACAAAAGCTTTGGAAAACAAGACTCCTTATGAAGCGTGGAAAGGTTACAAAACCAAACTTGGATCATTTAAAAGTGTTTGGATGTACCGCTCACGTTAAAGTACCATCGACTAAACTCACAAAGTTGGATGACCGAAGTGTACCTATGGTATATCTTGGAAGTGAACCAAGAAGTAAAGCATATCGACTTTACAATCCACAAAGCAAGAAGGTTGTTGTGAGTCGGGATGTCCGATTCGAAGAAAAGAAGCCATGGGACTGGTCTAATGATCCTGAAACAAAAGAAAAAGAAGATTGGATTGAATTCCAAGTCCAAGACGAAGCACAAACTACACATGGAAGTCCATCAGATGCATCCCAAGGTAACCCTTCGCCCAATCAAAGCAAAGATTGGGCTAACCAATCTGTTCCAGTTGCTTCGAATGGACCAAGCCCAATGGAAGAACAAAGCAACCCATCGCAAACCGACTCAATTGTCCTAGGTGTTTCTGGCCCATATTTTAATCATTCTTCTAACCCAATAAACAGTCAAAACAACCCACAATTGTTTGAAAACTCAAGCTTCTCATTAGCAGGTCCAAGTTTAACTCCAAGATCAACTTATGATGATACACCAACAAAGGGATTTCGCTCCCTTGACGGTGTATACATGGAAACACTCCTAATCCAACAAGTTCCTTTTGAAAGGCTCTTGTTGCTAAATGAAGAACCTGCCAACTTTAAAGAAGCTAAAGATGACAAGAATTGGCAGAAGGCTATGAAGGAAGAATTAGAGTCAACTGAACGGAACAGAACGTGGAAATTGACAGTTTCTCCCAAAGGGGCTGCACCCATTGGTTTGAAGTGGGTCTATAAAATCAAGAGAGATGCTAAAGGGGCAATCACACGCTACAAGGCGAGGTTGGTAGCAAAGGGGTATGTGCAAAAACACGGCATCGATTACGATGAAGTGTTTGCCCCGGTAACGGGGATAGAGATGGTTCGGTTAATTCTAGCTTTTTCTGCTCGGAATAATTGGGAAGTTCATCATCTTGATATCAAGACGACTTTCTTGAATGGTGACCTGAAGGAAAAAGTTTATGTTCATCAATCGGAAGGTTATGAAGTACCCGGGAAGGAACATTATGTGTATAAGCTAAATAAGGCCTTGTACGGCTTGAAACAAGCGCCAAGCTCAAAGCTTGACACCACCCTTCAACAACTTGGTTTCAGCAAGAGTCCGCGAGAACATGCAGTCTACAAACATGCCAAAAAGGAGGGAACTTTGATAATCGGTGTCTACGTAGATGACTTGATCATCGTCAGCTCAAACACAACTGTTATAAATCGGTCCAAAGAACAAATGAAAGGGCAATTTGAGATGAGTGACCTGGGTATGTTAAACTATTATTTGGGAATTGAGGCAATACAAGATAGTGTTGGGATCTTGTTGAAGCAATCAGGTTATGCATTCAAAGTACTTAAGGATGCAAATATGGAAGTCAATCTAACAAAATTCCCAATGGATCCAGGTTTATGACTCACGAAGGAGGAAGAATTAGAACCGGTTACCAAAGGCTCATAGGGCGACTTCGGTACCTACCTCACACTAGACCAGATACAAATTTTGCAATTGGGGTAGCTAGCAAATTCATGGAGTCTCCCAGATTGTCACATTTGCAGGCTGTGAAACAGATTTTGAGATACATAAAAGGTACCATAAATTATGGTATTCGATACAAGAGAAATGGAGATGAAAGGCTGCTGGGTTACAGTGACAGTTCACATGCTAGTGATCGAGTTGATGGGAAAAGCACAACTGGAGTAGTATTTTATTACGGGGGTGGTCATATAGCATGGTGCCACCAAAAGCAAAACATTGTTGCTTTGTCATCATGCGAAGCTGAGTTCATGGCAGCAACTGCTGCAGCTTGTCAAGCAATTTGGTTGAAGGGTTTGCTCGAAGAAATGACCGGAAGAATTGTTAAAGCAATAACCATTCGTGTGGATAACAAGTCTGCAATTCAGCTAATCAAAAATCCCGTCTTTCATGGGAGGAGTAAGCATATAGACACAAAGTACCACTTTATCCATGAGTGTGTTGAAAAAGGGCTGGTGATTGTCGAACATGTTAGTGGCGATGAACAGAGGGCAGACATCTTAACCAAAGCATTACCGGAATTAAGGGAGTGAATGTTAATTAATTCCGGTGATTGAGAATCAATCACACTAATTACGGGTCAAAATAAAAGGGAAGTCAAATAAGTTATTTTTGGGTCCTTATTTTCTATTTACTGCATGATTATGTTTTCCTTATTTCTTAGAGTTTTGTTCTCCTATATATGGAGCTAGTATTAGTCTAAAGATATATTCCTTTCTCTCAATTTTTAATAATCAATAAAGCAAAGACTGTGCCTACTGCACTTTCTTCTTCTTCAACAGTTCTTGTATCAATTGTTTGTCTAACAAAGTTGGCATACTCACATACTCGACAGTTTTGAGCATTTGACGAATTCTAACTATTATTGGTTTGTGGCAACTTGCAACTAATCGTAAACTAATTATCTGACCCATAAATAATCTTGTAATCACAATCAGTTTAACTGTACCAAAACACTAGAACTGAGCATCAACAACCAGGTTCAGAATAATGAGATAACATATTTTAAAACAATGTGAAAATGGAGAAAACTCTTGTAACACCCACTATATAAGAAAATAGTTATGACTCCCATGAAGCAAGCCGCTTTCCATGTTATTTATTTCATAAATGTAGGTGGCTCTTGGTTTATGTACTGTAATTCACTAGAACAGACAAAACGCTAAACCAGGTACACACATACCTTTCGTTGTAGCATAATTTCATGCACCAATAGTTACTATATGCGAATTCATAGTCCTACATCACCTAACCAAGCTCTCAGATGCCATAAATCGTAAATTGCAGGTTCAGAAATTCAAATAACAGTAACTTGATAAACTGGAAAAGATGTCTGGATTGTGAAATTCAGTAATTGATGCAGAAATATATGAACAAGGATCATTTAGCTAACCGTGATTTCGATAGGCACACGAGTGTCGATCCTGTGCTGGTAATACAGATCAATGCAATCAACCCCAAGTCGCTGCAGACTAGCTTCACAACAAGCCCTGACATAGGCCGGATCTCCACGGATCTCCCTCACACCGTCGTATTTGATCCCGAATTTAGTAGCCAGCTCCACTTTATCCCGAATTCCTCCCTTGAGAGCCTGCAGGTAAGAAGCAAAACCAAAAACCTAATTTCACACGAATTGACAGTTGAAAGTAAGAATGATGGTGATTTGGGGGGGTGTCACCTTGCCGAGAAGGATCTCGTTGGTTTTGGGGCCGTAGACGTCGGAGGTATCGAGAAAGGTAACGCCGGCGTCGATGGCATGGTGGATGAGGTTGATCATGTCAGGTTCAGGTTTGGGAGCTCCGTAGAAGGCGGACATTCCCATACAACCTAAGCCCTGGGCTGATACCTCCAAACCCTGTGAACCCAGTTTGATTCGCGGAACTCCAGCCATGTTCAAAACTTACTTTCTTTTCTTCTCTTCTACTCATCGATTACAAGGAGTTCATGTCAATTTAAAGCAAGTGTTGTTTGGGAGTTGGTAGGGAATATTGCAGGTCAAACCATGACGATAGGTGGACGTATGCGCCTACCGCAGGTGCGGTCCCAGAATAGCTCTTTTCTGCCGCCGGCTAAAGATACCATGACCAAGTCTATCTACGCTCGATTATTACGTCAATTAAGAGTCCTATACTCCTATGTTCTGTCACCGACTCACATGTCCACTGCCTCTCGTATTTTCCTATACGACATGACTTGTTCAAATTGTTTAGGTTTATACGGTTTAACATACGACTTGTGTAGAGTTTTGTGACTTGGTTTTATTCAAATTTATGTTATTCTTGTTGCAATTAAGATAAAAATATGGATTTTCATTTGTTTTGGACAATAATAACTATTTATATTGTTGGGTTTTGTCACAAGTAAAACATTTAGTTTAACCATTTAAACTATGAAAACGCAGCGGAATAAGAGGTTTAACATATGGTTTATAATCTGAAAATTTTTGCCATATAAAACCATCAACAAAACCCAAGAATGAAGATCGAAATATATATGAAATA
>BJCM01000121.1:0-16321 GCA_018326385.1 Flaveria bidentis | reverse complement strand
TATATATATATATATGTTAGTAATCAGAGATAAAAACAGAAAAAAACAAACAAATTTTGGGGCAAATTTTCTGAATATATTTAAAACTCAAATGTGCTTACAAAGAGGAAAGGAACTGAACAGGAAAAATACTATCTTAAAATAAAGCTACTACCTATCTATTTAAAGCAAAAAAAAAAAACAACCAACTAGAAACTTCTCAATTCACGTTTGCCTTCCACCTCTCCATGTTTAGGTTCCACTTTCTACCACACTTTCTCGGTCAATCCTTTGCTGAGTCAACCAACATCACTTAACATTCTCCCCCTGATGTGAACTTTTATCTTCACAATCTTCAAGTCCAATCAACTTACTCATTTCACCAAACTTTATCCTTGCCAAAGCTTTTGTAAAAATGTCAGCTCTTTGTAAGTTCCCTTCTACATGCTCAACACAAATCTGATCTCGATCTACACATTCCCTGATAAAATGATATTTAGTGTCGATGTGTTTGCTACGTCCGTGAAAAACGGGGTTTTTCATCAGGGCTATTGCTGCTTCGTTATCCACCAGGAGCTTCACACGTTGAGCCTTCACTCCAATCATCTCACTAATCAAATTTCGCAGCCATAAAGCTTGACAGGCAGCTTCGGTTGCAGCCATAAACTCAGCCTCGCATGAAGAGAGTGCAACTGTACGTTGTTTCTGTGACATCCAGGTTATAGCATTTCCTGACAAATAAAAAATAGTACCTGTATTACCTCTTCGATCAATTAAATCAGTCCCGAAGCTACTGTCACTATATCCGACCAATTTCCCATCTCCCCCGGACCGATACTTCAACCCGTAATGGATCGTTCCTTTGATGTACCTCAATATGTGTTTTACTGCTGCAAGATGACTTTCTTTTGGCTTCTCCATAAACCGGCTCACAACACCGACCGAGTAACTGAGGTCGGGGCGTGTGTGAATCAAATAACGTAGGCATCCGATAAGTCTTCGATAATAAGTTGGGTCAACCTCAGTTCCTTCTTCATCTTTTGTCAGCTGTAACTTATGTTCCATCGGCCATTTACACAGGTTACATTGATCCATCCCTGCCAAGTTGAGAATCTTTTGAGCATAGGTGGATTGCTTTAAAATCATCATGTTTCCTTTTGATCCACTTCAATGCCAATGTAATATGACAGCCTCCCTAAATCACTCATGTCAAATATAGACTTCATCTTTCTCTTGAAATTATTAACATCCTTTTCTTTGGATCCTGTTACAATCATATCATTAACATACACACCAATAATCAGCAACGATTCTCCTTTTTTGATTACGTAGACAGCTTGATCATGATTGCACTTAATAAAACCAAAGCCTTTAAAATCGTACGGTTGATTAGTAACTGATTCGTCATAATTCGATTCTTGAGAATCGATACTCTAGTCGGCTGTGCTACTGCTCTGTGATTCTTGGAGACCTGGAGATTCAAGCAAGGACGAACCATGGTTATTGTGTAAATTCGGTGGAGTTATGTTACCCTCCAAATCCCAGTTTGGTGTATCTTGTGGATTGGGCCCAACTTGAGTTCTCACATTAACTCTAATATTGGCCCAACTGGGTTGTGTCATTGACTCATTGTTTTGGGCCTCCATCCAAACCCACTGCTTTTTCTCGTTGAACTCAACATCTCTTGCCACTACAACTTGTTTTCTTTTTGGGCAGTACATGCGATGAGCTTTGCTCCCTGGTTCTTCTCCCAAATACACCATAGCATTACTCCGATCACTTAATTTATTCCGTTGCTTCGATACTTCTTTGACATACCCGACGCACCCAAACACTCTTAGGTGATGCAGCTTTGGTTTTCTTCCCGTCCACGCTTCGTATGGGGTTATCTCCTTAACCGATTTTGTCTTGATTCGGTTCAGCAAGTAGACAGAATGTCGTACTGCCTCCCCCCACAGTTGATCAGGCATCTTCATTGTTTTGAGTAGAGATCGAGTCATATTAAGAACAGTTCTGTTCCGGCGTTCTACGACACCGTTTTGTTGCGGTGTGTAGGGCGCCGTTAATTGACGTTGAATGCCCTCCTGTTCACAGAATTCAACGAACTGATTTGAAGTAAATTCGCCTCCACGGTCCGTCCTTAAGACTTTCAATTGTTGTGAGCTTTCTAGCTCTACCTGTTTCTTAAACTTTTTAAAAAAACCAAAAGCACGGTCCTTTGATTTCAACAAGTAAACCCACATATGCCGGGTACAGTCATCAACAAGCAAAAAGAAGAATCGATTACCTCCCCATGTTTGTGGATTGATGGGCCCGCACTATATCTGCAAGCTTGCTCTTCTTTTCATCAACTTTTTCTCCTTCAATGGACTTCCATAGGTCTTGGGCATCTAGTATCACTTCCATTTTGATCGCCCACGTTGTGTAATTTGTGGCGGTCAGTAATGGACATTGCAGTGAAACAACTCCGGTATCCTTTGGCGGATTGGCTACGGTTGACATTGGCTCTAATCGAAGGTATTTGGGCATACAAAAAAAAATGCTAACCGTGAAGCTCTGATACCAAATGTTGGTAATCAGAGATAAAAACAAAAGAAAAACAAACAAATTTTGGGGCAAATTTTCTGAATATATTTAAAACTCAAATGTGCTTACAAAGAGGAAAGGAACTGAACAGGGAAAATACTATCTTAAAATAAAGCTACTATCTATCTATTTAAAGCAAAAAAAACAACTAACTAGAAACTTCTCAATCCACGTTTGCCTTCCACCTCTCCATGTTTAGGTTTCACTTTCTATCACACTTTCTCGGTCAATCCTTTGCTGAGTCAACCAAGACCAAGTCACATCACTTAACAATATATATATATATGAATTTGGTAGTGCAGATGGTAAATGCTGGTAATGGAGAGTCAAGGAGAAGCGAATCATGCAGATATAGTGGGAATGGGAAAACACCACTAATTTGTGGCGCGGGTGCATTTTTGTGCCTTGCGATTGCTATGGTTATGCAACACACTCACTTGTTACTATCACTTACCAAATCAGACCCCGACCCTGCTATGCTTATTACTTGGGACCATCAACGTCTCAACACTCTCACTTGCCAGGCCGCTTTTTTCTTCCTTACAACTTGGTATGTACGTATATATGTACGTGTATGTTGTAAATTAATTAAGATATATTTATTTATTCAATTCATTCTTGATCTTAAATATTAATTAATTTAATTTTAATTCATTATGCAGGATATGTTTTTCTGTTGGAGAAGTTTTGTTATTAATTGGAGTGAGTGTTGAGTCAGGACACTTGAAAGGGTGGTGGACACCAAGGCCCAAATGCTTCATTGCTCGAGAGGGCTTATTCTCTTCAGCTGGGATATTAGGAATCACCTCCGTCTTTCTTGCTTCAGGCTTGTCTATCACAGCTCTAAGAGCCCAGTGGCTCTTACAAGATCAACAAATGATCATTAATACTAGTCCTCAAGCATCATCATCCCCGCCACCAAGTGACCGAATCATGGCAATCACTGGTGAAACCCCCATTCTTAGACACGATCTATACCATGAGCCCGGCTTGGTCGAGTATCTAAGGGTTTTTGATAAAATAATTTAACCTTTTCTTTTCTTTTTTTTTTTTGACTCACGAGTTTACAACTAGCTTGTAAACCTTTTTAATGACTATGATTGTACATTTTGAGCTAAAAATGTTAAAAATTATTTTTAAAAATTATTAAAAATACCAGAAAAGCCTCAGATTATATCAATTTCTTTTAGTTGAAATGTTGTAATATTATTATTCAACTTGTAATTTTATATATTTTTTTAATTTTTTTCTCAATTTATTTAAATTATTGTATACGTTTTATGAAACACGAAAATTCAAACTTTTTGAAAGCGTAAAAAATTTGAAAAAGGCTATACACCACGTATAGTACTATACGTGACAAACATAACCATAACCATTCCCAACATTTGGGATACATTGTCTCCAATGTATGATATTTAGGTTAAATGCAGGGTTTTTTTTAATTTAATTTATCCAATCAATCCACATAAACGACTTTTCGACCCAAACCGACCCAGTTACAAACATAACCATTTCCAACAAATATGATAGTTATAACGATTGACATATGGCATAACTGTCATGTCAACTGGTTTCTAATGCCCGCCATAACCTACTTACATTACATCCTTTTACACATAATTATAATATCACATTTTTTACACATAATTATAATATCACATAGTTACATAAATACACTTAAATATATTATACTAACTTGTTAAACTTAATCCAACAATCCTTTTTATTTATAATAGTTAAATGAAGAAAAGTAGACTAGAAATGGTTGACTTTGACTGTATGAACACGTCGAACTTTAGAAAAAAATTGAATCCAACCATGTATATATACAAGAATATTATAATGTTTTATACTTGAATCTATATAAAAATGAATTTTCGAAAGTATATTAATATATAGGAAAAGAATAATAAATAATAAATATAATAATAAGACAAAGCAAGTGACCCACCCATCCGCTATATATTTCGATCGATCTGGTATAACCACACACGTCAAAGTAGCACAGCTTGACTTGGCTACCTTCTTAATTTATTTCAACCAACCACCCTTCATTTTATGCTTTTGTACACACATATATAATGTTATTGTAGTAACATATGATAAACATACTATACCAATGCATAAATAATAGTTAATATTTTTGACTGGTATAAAAAATAAATGAACCAATTACATATGTGGTATCTCCATATTGACCTAAGTAATTAGTTGATTCGAGTATGCTGGTGCTTTTAATATGAATCAAATGTGATGTGAATCTTAGGATGTAAATGAAAGTAAGTGATAGTAAAGGGGTTGATTGAATAACGATGATAATAATAATAATAATAATAATAAGACGACGACAAAGAAGAAGAAGCTGAGATGGAAGACTATTCTTCCATTGAAAATTTACTAATTACATGGCTGCTTGCCTTGCAGTCCACGAAGTTTCTCAAAATCCAAAAATTCTCATTTCACTTCAATTCAATTCATTCATCATTTAACTAAATCATATCGATCGATCGTAAGTTGTCTTCTCTTCTTTAAGAATCCAGTTCCAACTAGCTAAGCTAGCTAACTAACTCTCGCCTGCCTGCAACTCATATATAGTACTACGCTAGGTAGCTAGTTGTCTTCTCTTCTATTCCATAATCATCATCCGGTTTTCAATTATTTATATCAAGCCTTAATGTGTACGTGGAGGAGACGGAGGCGTACTTAATTAATTAATCAAGGCATGCAGCTGCTGTTCAACTACTTTTATATATAACTAAACTACCAGCTTGCTAGACCGATTAATGTTATTGTGACCCAAGTTGATCTTCATACAAATTCTGGAAATGAAGTTCAAGCAGGAAAGATACGTAAGGTCAGTGTGCTAGCTAGACTACATATACATATACACACAGATTGCTATAATTAATGACCTACTTAATTAATAAGCTAGTACGTCATCACTAATTGTAATGGGTGGTCTCTTTCAGGTTTAAGGATACAAGCGGGGAGGAATCTCACAGTTATGATCAGCAAATGGTTCTCACAAAACTGAAGCCATCCATCATGTCACAAATCGGAAGAGGATTAAAGAAGGCTTCTGCAGGTGCCTCCCATAATAAACGAGTTCCAAAGAATAAGAAGAAGAAAATAATACTACATCCACAAGGGTCTTTTCTTCTCAAGTGGAATAAAATATTTGTCCTGATTAGCATTATCGCGGTATCTTTAGATCCATTCTTCTTCTACATTCCTGTGATTGATAAGAATGAAAAGTGTCTGGATATGGACAACAAGATGAAGATCATTTCTTGTGTTCTTCGTACTCTGATAGACCTCTTTTACGTACTCCATATAATCTTTGAATTCCACACTGGATTTATTGCTCCTCCTTCCAGAGTGTTTGGAAGAGGCGAATTGATTGAGGACTCTTTTGCTATAGCTAAATGATACCTGTGCTCCCACTTCATCATCGACATATTGTCAATTCTTCCGCTTCCACAGGTACAACGGCAAGCTACCTAGCTAGCTAGTTATATATATGGCTTTCATTCGGTTAATACTTTATTACTTGGATAGATAGATAGATAAGATGTTGTTGAGATATATAGCTAGCTATTAGAAGAATGAATGTTAGTGAGTTTGATGAACAATATTATAATTACGTATGTACATTGTCTGGCTGGCCAGGTGACGATTCTGATCATCATCCCGACCAGAAAGGGCCCCACTTCTTTAGTAACAAAGGATTTGCTCAAGTTTGTGATATTTACCCAATACATCCCACGATTTGTCCGGATGATTCCACTATATAGACAAGTGACAAGGACTTCTGGCATATTTACTGAAACCCCATGGGCTGGAGCTGCTTTCAATCTTTTTATCTATATGCTAGGCAGTCATGTAAGTTACATATTCAATTGATCATGTTTAGGCAAGTAATTAACATATATTAATTATAGATGTCTAGTCTAGTCTAGTAGTAACATGTTTAGTTAGTTTGTTGTTAATTGTTTCGATGATGATCAGGTGATTGGCTCCTTCTGGTACTTATTCTCTATAGATAGGAAGGATGACTGCTGGCGTGCTGCATGCAAGGATAACAATCGTGATATCAAGTATCTATACTGCGGAGAAAACCGTGTGGGGGACTATTCATTTCTTAATACAACTTGCACACCTCTTCAAATCAAGACTCCATCAGATTTTGACTTTGGCATATTCCTTGATGCTTTAGAGTCTCACGAGGTAGAAACAAAAGATTTCCCCCAGAAGTTGTTGTACTGCTTCTGGTGGGGTTGAGTTTATTTATTTATCTTTATGTTAATGCATGCTCGATCAGCTCACTTGGTCAGAACCTCAAGACAAGTACCTACGTATGGGAGGTTCTGTTTGCCCTCTCCATCTCCATTCTTGGATTGGTGTTATTTTCGTTTCTCCTGGGCAACATGCAGGTACGATTTCATAAATTGAAACACAGGTCCAGCTAGATAATCAATATATTAGAGGCAAGCTGGTTTTTGATTCTGATTGGTGCACTGGCCGCCCAGAAATATCTTCAATCAATGACTGTACGAGTAGAAGAAATGAGGGTAAAAAGGAGGGATGCAGAGCTATGGATCTCCCACAGGATGCTCCCTGAGGATCTGAAGGAGCGTGTGAGGGATTATGAACAGTACAAATGGCAACAAAACAGGGGAGTCGATGAAGAATCTCTCATTTACAGCCTGCCCAAGGACTTGAGAAGGGACATAAAGCGTCACCTTTGCTTGTCTCTACTTATGAGAGTCAGTAGTTTAATTAACAACAACCCTACCTTCTCTATCTCTATCTCTTTTAGTTTTCTTTTGGGTGATAAATTTATGTGTTGATGCAGGTGCCAATGTTTAAAATTATGGATGAACGGTTGTTGGATGCTATGAGTGACTGTCTAAAGCCGGTTCTTTACACAGAGAATAGCTACATAGTGCGAGAGGAAGATCCGGTAGATGAGATGCTGTTCATAATGCGTGGAGAGTTGCTAACCATGACTACAAATGGTGGAAGGAGTGGCTTCTTTAACTCTAGTTACCTCAAGGCTGGTGGCTTTTGTGGAGATGAGCTTCTTACATGGGCTTTGGATCCAAACCCGTCTTCAACTCTTCCCATCTCAACTACGACCGTTAGACCGGTTACAGATGTTGAAGCTTTTGCTCTCAAAGCTGATGACCTCAAGTTTGTAGCCTCCCAGTTCAGGCGCCTACACACCAAGGGCTTCCAGCATACTTTTAGGTATTTGTTTGCTTGTTTCTTAATTTATTATTAATTAATATGTACAAGGGAGTGATAACCTTCCCACTAATTAATTAATTAATTTATGTCTGAAAATTAAACCATTGGCCTGATCCAGGTACTACTCACAACATTGGAGGACATGGGGAGCTTGTTTTATACAGGTTGCTTGGCGTAGATATTGTAGAAGGAACAAGAGAAGGCCTTGTGGGAGGCAGAAAAGAGACTAATCATTCAGAATCAATTAGCGAACACTGAAACCTCCTCTCAGAGTCTTGCTGCAGCAATCCATGCCTCCAGGTTTGCTGCCAATATATTACACAGCTTGAGGACTAATCACTCACATACTCCTAAATTGTTGCCGACTGTCATACCGTCTCTGTTGCCACTGAAGCCAGTCGATCCTGATTTTAATGTTCGCGATCCAGAATAATATCTATGTTTTTCGTTGGTTAAGATTATTTTCTGTGCTGTTTAGTATACACTACTCATTCATGTTGGTTCAGATCAAACACACACTCACATAAATTAATGAACTGTGATCTCAAACTTGACAGAGCTTCTGCAATTCTCATTCACTCTAAAGTAAAACATATGAAGATACAATAAAATAAAAGACACAAGCAACTGACCCACTAAACATAAACTGCTATCCACTACTTCACACACTTACTAAAAGTTGTTGACCCACATAAAATAACAACACAAAATACTAAATTAAATCACATAATAGAAACCCCATTTAGCTCTCATGTAGCGTACAAGTGGATAAGAAGAAAGTACAACTATGTGAATTACTCCAATATTCCCCCATAATTCAAATAGTTGTAACACCCATCTGAGCTCTAAAACAGTAGAACTTATCTTCACTCAAGGCCTTCGTCAAAATGTCTACAACCTGCTCCCGTGTGTCACAAGCCTTTAGTTCAACTTCGTTTTCCTCTGCCAATGACCGAAGGTAGTGATATTTTATGCTAATGTGTTTAGTTCGGCTGTAAAATGCTTGATTTTTGGTTAAGAATATCGCTGATATGTTGTCACACCATATTGTTGTCGCCTTTAGCAGTTCATGTTGAAGTTCAATCATTATTTTTCGAAGCCAAACAGCCTGACATGCACTTGTTGCTGCTGCAATATACTCAGCCTCCGTTGTTGACAATGCAACCACAGTTTGTTTTTTCGAACTCCATGAAAAAACTCCCGATCCAATTGAGAACGTATGAGCAAATACACTCTTCGTATCTTCTGAAGAACCAGCCCAATAACTATCTGTGTATCTTGTAAGATATAATATATGAGACTTATCATACCATATCCCAAATCCAGTTATTCCGGAAAGATACCTTAGTATTCTTTTAGCAGCTCCAAAGTGATAATGAGACGGTTGTTGCATGAACCAGGATATTATACTAGTATTAGAGCCACAAGATTCAGTATCTGTAGAAGATAAGGAAGAACCTGCTGATTTTCAAGAATCGATGGAGAGGAAGAAGCCTGTTGTCTGATTATCGCAGAAGGATGAAACATCAGAAAAGAAGACCAACGATCAGAAGTTGTTGAAGAAAGTTTGTTGAAAAGTGACCAGAATCTGATCACAAGTACTGTAACCATTTTGGTACGAGGAAGTTGCTGAAAGATTATCGATGGCAGGAGGGAATGAAGGGAATGCGATGGTAAGCAATGTCTCTTTGCAGTGTCCTAAACTCACGACGACCAACTACACAGTGTGGTCGATTATGACGAAGACGATTCTTGCTGCTAATGGCTTGAAAGACACCATTACAACAGATACAACAGAAGAGAAGAAGAAGTACACTGCTTTGGCGTTGATTTTTCAATCAATACCGGAAGAAAATCCTTCTTCAAATTTCTAAATACACTGAATCAAAGGACGTGTGGGAGGCCTTGCGAGTTCGGTACTTGGGGGCTGAACAGGTCAAAAAGCTCAGCTACAAACTTTGAGAAGTGAACTTGAAGCTTTAAAAATGAATGAGAGAAAGACTATAGATAATTTTGCTGCCAAGTTAGGGGGAGTACAACCTAAATACAAGAGTTTTGGAGCATCGCTTGAAGATGAGATTTTAATAAGAAAGTTTCTAAGTTCTATGCCTGATAAGTATCTACCTATTGTATCCTCTATTGAGCAATTTGCTGAAATCAAGAAAATGTTATTTGAAGAGGTAGTTGGGCGGTTGAAGGCATACGATGAAAGGAACAAGTTCAAGGGTGTGAGCGGAGATTCATCTCGAGGGAAACTATTACTCACCTAATTTGATGGCCATAAAAATCAAAGAATTAATAACTACCGAGGTCGAGGTAGAGGAAGGCTTAATGGAAGAGGAAGAGGGAATAGAAATTCCTGGAATAGTGATAGAGAACTTGATCAAGGAGGTTAGATTGAAGACAAAGTAAAAAATTTTGATGAACAGTATGAAATATATGAAAGACAAGACAAGATGAAGAACTTGAGGTGCTACAATTTTGATAAAATTAAGCAATGCTCAAGTGAATGCAGAGCTCCAAGAAAAGGGAATGAAGAAGCAAACCTAGTAAGGCATGAAGATCATAATAATGATCAAACCTTACTAATGGCAACTTGTTCGTTGAAGAAGGTAATTATGGAAGAGAACAAAGTCTGTCCTTCTGTGTACAAGAAAGATATGTGTGATGATGGAACATGGTTATTGGATAATGGAGCAAGTAACCACATGACTGGTCATAGGAGTTATTTCTCTAAACTGGATCAAAAGGTAACTCGTCAAGTAAAATTTGGAGATGACTCTACAGTTGAAATAAAAGGAAAAGGATGTGTAACAATGCAATGCAAGAACAGTGAGAAAAAGGTATTTTATGATGTGTTTTATAAACCTGAATTGCACAATAATATTCTAAGTTTAAGGCAATTGGATGAGAAGGAGTGGAAAATAACCTTGGGAGATGGAATCCTCAAGATATATGATCAAATATGAAGTTTGTCGATGAAAATTCAAAGAAGTCAAAACAGATTGTACAAGGTAAACCTTCAAGTATTTTGTTATAACTCTAAGAACCTTGAAGATGAAGAAGGAAAAGCAATTAAGTTTTGTTAGCAGCAACAAAGGCCAGGGTTGAATGTGAAGAGTACTCAAGCCACTAAATTTGCAAGTTTAGTAATGAATTAAAAACTAGATGTGAAGGCTAGCAATCAATCATCTATTAAAAGGTTAATTCAGTTTGGGACAGTTCCAACAACCCAGATTAGTAGCCCAGAACAAAGTGTTAAAAGCCTAGCAAATTTGTTTGAAAGACCATTCGAAGAAAAAAAATCCAACTCATCAATCAAATGTTATGGGTTAAAATCTGAAAGTGTTGATGAGGAGAAGAAAGAACTTTTAGAAGAATAAAGATTTAAAAAGTTGGCTAGAATGGAGGTTAGTATATCGCCTGTTATGATCAGCGGTAAAGAAGAGATAACGATGGAGCAGGTCTTGTTTAAAGAAAGTATTCAATAGGAGAAAATGAAGACAAGCAAAGCAACAAAACAAAACATGGATGGGTTGAAAGCGGAATTTGTAGATCCTATTAAACAAGTTTGTTATGGTCAATTGAAGAGGAGGAATAAAGACAAAATAATGAAGGGCCCAATTCAAGATTCGGGGGAATGTTAGTCTAATCTTGATAATTGATACAATAATTTTCAAAAATAAAGAAACCAAAAAGTCAGCAAATTAAAGCATATATTAAGCATTAAGCAGTGCTTGATTTATGTAATCAGTCATAAGTATCTTTTCTAAATTAGAAGCTATTTTTTCCTTTAAATAGATAGGTAGAATAAGTTGCAAATTGTACCAATTTCCTTTACTTTGAATAATAGAAAAGAGTTTAGGGGTTCCCCTAAACTTATGGTTGTTATTGTTTTTCTTTTATCCAATTATCTAACATATACCAACAACAGAAGCGATATCAGGTCGAGTATGTGTTACGTACATGAGACCTCCCACAAGACTTTTGTACATGTAACCATCCACTACATCACCCCTAATATTGGCTCGAAACCGATCATATGGATTCATTTGTGTGGAAGCTACTCTACACGTTAGTAAAGCAATTGTATACTTCTTTTAAGATAAGAAAATACCATATTGTCTTTGTAACACCTCCAAACCTATAAAAATTATGGCTTCCTTATATCTGTCATAGCAAATTCATTGGACATGTTCCTTTTAAGTTCACTCAACAACTCCTATGATGAGCCGATGTAGATTATATCATCTACATACAAACATATAACAATAAAGTCTTCGTTACCCTTTTGTTTTACATACATTGTGGGTTCGTTCATACTCCTTTCATAGCCATTTAAGGAAAATGTCTTATCGATACGACTGTACCACGCCCTCGGTGCTTGGTTCAGCCCATAGAGTGCCTTATACAACTTATAAACCTTATCTTCCTTTCCTGTTACTTCAAACCCGGGTGATTGTGATACGTACACTTCCTCTTTGAGATGCCCATTTAGGAAGGAACTTTTCAAATCGAATTGGTAGACCACCCATCCACTTTGAGCTACAAGTGATAGAACAAGATGAATGGTATCAAATCGAGCAACCGGTGCAAATATCTCTTCAAAATTGATTCCAGTCTCTTGAACAACCCTTGGTGACAAACCATGCCTTATACCTGTTCACATTCCCCTCTGAGTTGTTCTTTATCTTGAAGACCCATTTGTAACACCCGGATATTTTCTTTAAAGCCGACGAAAAAAGAAAAAGAAATAAAGTCCAAAGTCGAGTGACCAAACTTGACAAAACGGGAGAAGGTTTGGAAGAGTGGGGGATTAAGAGGGGAGGGCAGCCCACACCCTCCCCCACACTCACAATTTTCAGCCATAGAGAGAAGAGAGGTAGAAAAGTGGTTTCAAGCTTCAGTTTTCGTGGATTCGAGCGTGAAAGTTGAGGTGTAGCGGGTTGGATTGAAGCTCTACTCGACGGGGTTGTTTGTGTGAGTTCTAGGACCCCTCTTTTACATGTTTTCAACTGATTTAGGGTTGGAACACATAGTCAAACCCGTTTTTGAAGTGTGTGTGTTGAACCCGTATGTATGTGTTCGTGTGTGATTCGAATGGGTTTTGTTTTCGGGCTTGTGTGTGCTTGAATGGTGTTGTGGTATGTGTTTCTAAGGTTTAGGATGGTTGAGATGGGCTTAGAACGAGTTTGGAAGAGCTTGGAGGCCGAAAATGGCAGATTGCATTCGAGATGAACTGCATTCTGTATCAGCTAGGGTTAGGTGACCGAATGGCATACGACTGGAGGCCATATGGCCGAAAGGCATGCGACTGAGGTCCATGCATACGAATGCCATGCGACTGAGGTCCATACGCATGGTAGTCATGCGACTGAAGTTCATGTGCCTGTAAGGCATGCGATTGAAGGTTATGCGACTGAGGTCCATGCGCCTGGAGGCCATGCGACTGAGGTTCATACGCACGAAGGTTATGCGACTGAGGTCCATGCGCCTGGAGGCCATGCGACTGAGGTTCATAGGCACGAAGGTTATGCGACTGAGGTTCATGCGCCTGGAGGCCATGCGACTGAGGTTCATACGCACGAAGGGTATGCGACTGAAGCCCATGCACCTGAAATCATGCGACTGAAGGCCATACGCATGAAAGCTATGCGATTGAGAGTCCATACGCATAGGTGTCCATTCGCCAATAGGTTCACCCGCATAGGTCCATTCGCATAGGGTCCATCCGCCTTATGTCTATTCGCCTAAGTGTTCAGTCGTCTGGGAGGCCATGCGACTGAAGGGTGTTCATACGCCCAAGTAGGGCTCATACGCCCGAAAGAACATAGTTAATTTACTGATTTTCGGGGGAAAAGTGCAGATGTAAGTTTTGACGTGGAAGGTTCCCGGCAGTTCACGTAAGTTGACTTTTGAGACCATAGAGGTTATGTTGGGTATGATGATGATGATGTATGATGTTGTATGATTATGCATGATGTATGTTATGAATGTATGATGATGCTCTATATGATGATATTGACTGTATGTTGATGTTCCTTATTACTATGTATGATTATTTTCCCTTGGCTTTATGTGGAATGTTAATGAATGAAATGACAGTATTATATAACGTAAAGTGGAAGATAATGAAAGATGAACATGATGAATGAATGCATGCATTAATGAACGATGGAAAGTAACAAAAGTCTTGCAAGCCTTGGATGTTGGGACACGCCCCAATGTAGGGTGTTAGCCCAACGGTGTGTGGGTTAGCTACCCCAGAAAGATGCACATCGCGGTCCTTCTTTGTGATTGACCATTTGTATAAAAACATTGTTATTTGCCTTCGATACTGTGGCCAGGGTGCTGTGCACCGTGATGGAAGGTCTATGATAGGCTTCGGCCTAGTACCAACTGATAGAAGGGTATAGCGCATGACAATGGTACACCTGAATTTTTACCTTTGGTACTGCGGTCAGGGTGCTGTGCACTGTGATGGAAGGTCTATGATAGGCTTCGGCCCAGTACCAGCTGACGGAAGGGTAAAAGTTCATGGTTTTGATAGAAAGAAAAGATGTAATGATGAACGAATGAATAAAAGTAAGAAAGTATGAATGAATGGAAGTTAATATATGAATGATGAAGATAATAATGATATTATCTATGTGTACGTATGATGTATGACCACATGTAAAAGTAAAGGACAATTTTAGTGAAAGAAAAGTATGTTTTATTATAAAACTAAAACTCAGCTCTTTTGGATGACATCCATTTTTATAATGCTTTTATGATGTAATGCAACATGTATTTTGTAACTTGATAACAATGTATTGTTTTGCAAAAGCTTTTATGATGAAATGGAATGTTGTTTTAATGTTTCCGCTGGAACGTTTTATTTAAGTTAATGTAATTATATGTTTTATGTGTGATGATTGGCCAGCTGTAAGTGTCTCGGGAACGGGGCCTTACAAGTTAGTATCAGAGCTAAAGTTTAAGTGAAATAGGTAAATTTTCAAAATAAACCTTAACTTAAACTGAAAATGGGACGGAAAGTGAATGGGATGCCAATCTGAGTAACTGCGTGCCATCAGGTATTTTCTTAATGATAATCGATATTACGTGCACATGTTATGTGGTTTATGTGTTGTATGTAGATTTAGATACTGATGTAGTCAAATAGGTAATGCTTGGGGTATGAAGAGTAAAGTAAGTGGCTAATCACAATTGGCTACTGTTATTAGGGACTAACTATACTTGACATAAACTGAGTTGTTCCATTGAATGACCGTATTGGTGTTTGAATCTTTCAGTGTGTGTGAGGATGGCCGGTGGTAGATCTTCAAAAGCTTCGAGGGGTGGAGGTCGTGGTGGGCCTGGTTTTGAACCACGACCCAAAAGTGGAAGGCCTAGAGTGGAAAAGGTGGTTCATGAAGAACCCGAGGCCCCTCATCCAGAGGGTGGTGATGAGAATGCAAACTTAAGGGCCTCGGTAAAGGAGGCTGTTGTTGAAGAGGTGGATCAAGTCATGCAGACAATCTTACCGTCTGTGGTGACCGAAGTTATCAAGGTTGTACGGGAAGGGGAAAGAAAGGAGAGAAACAGGTCCTCGGGAGGACGGGAGAAACTGGAGCCTGAAACGGTTCTCTCTGATGATGAAGAAGAGGAAAAAGAAGAGCCTGCGCCGGAGGCGGCACGAGGCTATAACTACATGGCGTTTCAACGATGCAAGCCCCCTACTTTTGATGGTAACAGCACTGTCGCTGCTGCTCACCGATGGGTGAGAGAAATGGAAGCTGTTATAAATATCAACGAGTGCCGAGAGGATTAAAAGGTGAAATTTACTGCCCATTCTTTCGTAGACTCAGCTTTATGCTGGTGGGACAATATTGTCTAAGCTGAGGGTAGTCAGGCTATTGGGAGGATAAGATGGTCCGAACTAAAGAAGTTAGTGATTGAGGAGTTCTGTTTTCATAGAGAAATGAACAAAGTTGAGAGAGAGTTCCTGCAGCTGGAGGCGGGAACCATGACACATCAGCAGTATACCACCAAGTTCAACGAAATGGCACGTCTGGTGCCGGATCAGGTGACGCCTCTGTCGCGGAAGATTAAGAGGTACATTCAGGGCTTGCACGTTTAGGTGCCGGATATTCGCAGGCACATGATCGTTTCCCGACTAAGCACGTTTAGGTCGGCGGTGGATTTGGCAGGAAGGTTGCAGGACCGTTGAAGGCTTGCAAATTACAACACAACAACACAATGAGGAGAGTGACTCAAACTTAATCAAACAGTAAACTGGATTAACCACAAGATGATACTAAGAACACAAGTAATTAATGAGACAGAACCAAAAGAACACAACACAAGGAAATGGGTTTTCAAGATTGCAGTATATTGCTTTCTCAGGTTCTATTACAAGTGTTACAAGGTATATCTAAGTTACAAGAACACGAGAATACTTATACTACATCCTACAACCCGGCCATACTATGAAAGCCAGGTTGGATACAATTGACTAGAC
>BJCM01000120.1:0-19372 GCA_018326385.1 Flaveria bidentis | reverse complement strand
GAGGGTGGCTCAAAGGGGGGTCGAAGGGGGAGTCGAAGGGGGTAGGCTACGATGGTTATAAGGCGGCAGCGGTGGTGTGAAGTGGGGGCGGTAGTGTAGCGTTGGGAGGTGGTGTGTAGAGATGTGAGTGTTAGAAGAGGTTGTAAAGACATGAGAAGAGCTTGTTCCACATCTTCTCCGTGCCGACGTCAGGAAGACGTCAGAAAACAAACACTCTGCGAAGTAAAAACCTCTTCCTGCATCTGCGTGCACGTAGATGAAGAGGTGGGGAAGAGGTTTTTTTTTAAAACAAACACCACCTTAGTCTCTTTACGAAGAAACTCATCGTTAGAAAAATCTTTTGACTTAGCTCTGAACATATTGCTCAGAGTGATACTTAAACTCGTGATTTTCTCGTATTTGCATGTCATGGGTAACTAATTTTAACTGGTTAGGCTAAGAATTATTGATAAAGAAATTGTTTTACTTTTTCTTTAACTATCCATTTTCATTTACATTAGCTTTATTAAATAGGTATGTATCGATGATTTTTAGTCTAATTGGTTAAGATAAGCTACACATAACATATAAATATGGGAGGTTATAAGTTCAAATATCATTCTGAAAAAAAATAATCAGAGTCGAGCCAGAGGTTTTTCTTAGTAATGGATTACCTCCTAAGAGGTTGGGGTGCGGTTTCGACTAGGATACGAATAAACCCGATTAATATAACACATATTCTTTAAAATGTTCGAATATTTTTGTTTTAAAAATAGGTATGTGACTTTTGATGTAATGAATAGCTCGAAATAACATGATTTTCAGCAATTAAATGATATCCATCGTGAAGACAGTTGAAGAAATCAAGATGTATAACTATCTATGGGCAAATAAATAGAACCAACCAGTCATCAAACGATTGAAAACATACATTTCTTCTTTTGATATAGTAATCCGGTAAGTTTTACGTGTCTAGTTGTCACAAGTGCATGTAACTTGAAATTTTGTTTCTATATGATATGCATCATGACTGATTGTCAGTTTAGCATATTAATATTTAAATATGTGACGTCGTTTTATCACACAATTAAGTAAGTGACATTTTTTAACACTAATGGTAACCTTATTATTATATTAGGGGTGTTTAAAAATATTCGAATCTAAAACCGAATCCGAAATATCTGAAAATCCAAAATTTGGATATTCAAAAATTCGGATATCCGAACTTTGGATATCCAAAATTTCGGATTCGGATTCGGGTGATGATTTTGAGAATTTTCGGATATTTCGGATATCCGAAATATCCAAAATATTTTTATAAAAATTAAAAATATTAAATATTAATTAAATATTTCGAATATTTTTAGATATTTCGGATGTTTTAATAAAAACGTCGGATATATGAAATAAATTTTAATAAAATTTATTATTTTTTTATAAAATTTATTAAATAATACAAGTTTTTTTTTTAAATTCAAATATCCGAATCCGAAATTTCGAATATTCGGATAGTGAAGTTCACTATCCGAAAATGAATAACCCTGCTTATTACACCCTTCCAACATCACCTCCTTTAGACATCACAATGTTATTATCATCTTCGTTTAATAAACACTAATCAATCGTTATTAGTGTTCTCTCTAACCCTTCTCACAAAACATATTTTTTTACCACCATGCTTTAAATCAATTGACTATTGCATGATTAATTCTCGTATCCAGTGGATGTCATAAGGCGCAATAACAAAGTTTTATTGGATGCAAGTCGTGTATGTTTGAAAACCAACAACAAATAGATGTGAAAGAAAGCCGTCTCAAATCCTATAAAGAATAGAAGTAGGCGATTAATAGTAGTAGCTTAGTACAAATTAAATAGAGTTAATTACGCAAATGGTCCCTGTGGTTTATAGAAAGTAACATGTTTTGGTACTAAAACTTTTTTATAACATGTTAGGGTATTGTGTTTTAAATTTCGTAACAAGTTAAGGTACTAAGACTAACAGACATTAGTTTTTCTGTTAAATTTAAGTGAAATGACTAAAATACCCTTTAAGAAACTATTTTCATAAATCTATATATTTCTTTTATACACGGGCCATTAGTGTAATTACATATAACTATTAAAAACCCAACCTCTTTCTCTGTCAGCCACCATCACCACCATATACCTACTACCACCACCATCTACCCATTGTCGCCACCACCCAACCCTTCTGCCCATCATCCACAGTCAAACACACACGAAGACTATAATCACCACAATCTAACCACAATAACCACCATTATCGAATAATCACCACCATCGTATCATTACCATCACCGTCACCACATCAAAACAATCACTACATCATTATTCATCACCACCATCGCAACAACACCATCACTGTCATCCCCACCTCCACCGTCAAACCATCAACAACATCTCACCAAATCCACCTACCCTTTCTCTTATTAACCCCAAAAAACCCCCAACCCACCCTAATTCCATCTCCCTCCTACTCACATTCAGATCACCATCACCACCACCACTAAACCACTGTCATCACCCACCATCAACTAGCCGGTTGCACCCATTCTTCTTCGACCACACCACCACAAACCAGATCCAAACACATTGGTGGTTCCCCCACCTCCCGTGACTTATTTAAAACCCTAAATCCAAAATTAAGCATGACCTAATTGGAAATTCTTGACAGTAGTGGTGGTTAACAGGAGATGAATCGACGGTGGATGGTGCCATGGTGGTGATGATGAGATGTTGATGATGGTGAGATGACGTGCGATGATGCAATGATTAAGATGGCATTAACGATGTTGTTGTTTGATTTAAGAGAAGATGGTGGTGTTGAGGACGATGCGACGGAGTGGGGGCTGGCGGCGTTGGCCGATAGTGGGGGCTAGTGGTGGTGGTCGGCGATGGGGCCCGACGATGGGGGCTGGCGGTGCTGGTGAAATATTGAATATATATACACTGTGTGTGTATATATAGTATATATGTTGTGTGTATATATATAGTAAAATACAAAAACACTCCCTTATATATATTAAATGACACAAACAGTCCCTTAAAATACATTAATAATCCTTCTCAAGTGAAAAGACGAAAATACCCTTAGGTTTAACAGAAAAGTTAACACATGTTAGTGTTAATACCTTAACTCGTTACAATTTGAAAAGACAATACCCCAACTCGATACAAAAAACCTTTAGTACCCAAACCTGTTATTTTAAATAAACCACAAGGATCATTTATGTAATTAACTCAATTAAATATTTTAACATGATTATGGTATAATTTTAATAAAGCCGATTAATTGATTTATCTGGTTTGTACTAAAATGCGCGGTCCCAACTGATAACATACACCAAAGTATGCCTAACTGGAGTAAGGGACTAAACTGCGCCAAAGAGTGACTTCAGAGTTCAGATGTTCAAGCCACTCATCATCTCTTACACTTGTGTCACAAGAATCATCATCCCATTTACTCCCAAATATTGTTATTCTACACAAATACATACACTTGACAGCTTCCACAATCCCAAACCCTTGATCACTTATGTGAAAAGAACATTCTCCCACATATACCAACAATGTTCACATCAAAAGACCCTCAATCAAGGAAAAGAAGCACATGCTCACATGATTGTATCTGGGTTTACACCCACTATCTTCGTCACAAATTGTTTGATCCAGATGTACGTTAAATGTTCGAACTTGCAGTATGCCCACATAGTGTTCGACCAAATGCCTCAAAGAGACACTGTTTCTTGGAACGCTATGGTTTTTGGGTATGCTGGGAGTGGGAACATGGGTATGGCTCAGAAGATGTTTGATGAAACGCCTGAGAGAGATGTGGTGTCTTGGAACTCACTGATTTCAGGGTATTTACAGAATGGTGATTGTTGGAAATCAGTTGAGGTTTTTTTGGGGATCAGAAGAGAGGGTGTGGGGTTGGATGCAACCACATTTGCTGTGGTTTTGAAGGCTTGTTTGGGTTTGGAGGATTATGGGTTAGGGGTGCAGGTTCATGGGCTTGTTGTTAGGACGGGGTTTGTTCATGATGTGGTGGCGGGGAGCGCGACGGTGGATATGTATGCAAAATGCAAGAAACTGAAGGAATCTTTAAGGTTTTTTGATGAAATGCCTGTGAAGAATTGGGTGTCATGGAGTGCTTTGATTGCTGGTTGTGTGCAAAATGATGAGCTTTTAGGTGGTTTGAAACTGTTTAAAGATATGCAAAAAGAAGGATTAGGAGTTAGCCAATCGACATATGCTAGTCTTTTTAGGTCATGTGCAGGCTTAGGTGCACTAAGTTTTGGTTCTCAATTACATGGTCATTCTTTAAAGATGAACTTTGGTTCTGATTTGATTGTAGGAACTGCAACTTTGGATATGTATGCAAAATGTGACAAGTTAAGCGATGCAAAGAAACTATTTCACACATTATCAGTCCATAATCTACAGTCATACAACGCCATTATTACAGGCTGTGTGCGTGATGATCAAGGATTTGAAGCGTTGCAGCTGTTTCATAATCTAATGAACACCAATCTTTGTTTTGATGAAATTAGTTTATCAGGAGCATTTAGCGCGTGTGCAGTGATCAAATCATATGCCTTTGGAGTGGGGTTACATGGGTTGACAATCAAGAGTATGTTGCAGTCCAACGTGTGTGTCGGAAATGCCATACTTGATATGTATGGAAAATGTGGCGCTCTGGCTGAAGCACGTCGCGTGTTTGATGAAATGCAAGTAAGAGACGCTGTCTCTTGGAATGCAATTATTGCTGCTTATGAGCAAAATGGAAATGTAGATGAAACCCTTCAACTCCTTGTTTGGATGCTAAGTTCAGGTTTAGAACCTGATGAGTACACCTTTGGTAGTGTCTTAAAACATTGTGCTGGTCTAAAATCTTTAAACTATGGAATGGAAATTCATGGTAGAATAATCAAATCAGGGATGGGTTTGGAATCTTTTGTTGGAAGCGCACTTGCAGATATGTATTGCAAATGTGTGAAAATCGAAGATGCAAAAAAGCTTCATGAAAGAATGGAGGAACAAACAATGGTGTCATGGAATGCAATCATTTCAGGGTTCTCACTTCAAGAACAAAGTGAAGAAGCTCAAAATGTCTTTTCTCAGATGTTACAATCAGGAATTAAACCCGATAACTTCACATTTGCAACTGTTCTTGACACCTGTGCCAATCTTGCAACCATCAGTTTAGGAAGACAGATACATGGTCAAATCATCAAACAAGAAATGCAATCTGATGTGTTCATTTGCAGCACTCTTGTTGATATGTATTCCAAATGTGGCAACATGCAAGATTCAAGATTAATGTTTGAGAAGTCCATAAACAAAGATTTCGTCACATGGAACACCATGATTTGTGGATATGCTAACCATGGGCTTGGAGATGAAGCTATAAATATCTTCGAATCCATGATTTTAAACAATGTTAAACCAAACCATGCAACTTTTGTATCAGTTCTCAGAGCATGTGCACATATGGGGCAAGTGGAAAAAGGGTTACAATACTTCAACTCAATGTTTAGTAATTACAAACTAAACCCTCAATTAGAACATTACTCATGCATGGTGGACATATTAGGGCGGTCGGGCCAAGTTAATAAGGCTTTAAATCTCATTAACGACATGCCGATTGAGCCTGATGATGTTATATGGAGAACATTACTTGGTATCTGCAAGTTACAGAAGAATGCAGAGGTGGCTGAAACCGCAGCAAGTCGGCTTATTCAGTTGGACCCACAAGATTCAAGTACATATGTACTTTTAGCCAATATTTATGCTGATGCTGGCATGTGGGAAAAGATGTCAATGATTAGAAAGAATATGAGACATATTGGGTTGAAGAAAGAACCAGGTTGCAGCTGGATTGAGGTGAAATCTGAGTTGCATATGTTTGTTATTGGGGATAAAGCTCACCCTAGATGCAAAGAGATTTATGAGAAGTTGGATGAGTTGATATGTGAGATGACATGGTCTGGATATGAGGATGATGCTGATTTTATATTTGATTGTGAGGAACCAGAAGATATGCAAGAACCACAGCCTGTTTATGCAAGCAGATGATATTTTAGCTAGTTTATATTTGATGAACAAGTGATTAGATTGATTAAATTTGTTATGATACCAACGAGGTATCGACCTTGGAGTAATGGTAAGGATGCTAGCATGTGATTAGGAGGTCATGAGTCTGAGTCTTGGAAACAATATTCTTGTAAAAATATAGGGTAAGGATTCGTACAACAACCGCAAAGTGACGGGGACCCCTTGGACCCTATGCATGTGAGAGCTTCATATACCAGATTTGTTTTTTCTGTTGCGACACTTACGACATCAATGAATAGAGGTGATAGAGGTAAGCTTATAACCGGAGAAATAGTCGTTGGACTTTCGAACAAGTTAGCCATTGTTTCTTGCAAGTTTGAGACAACACACGGATACGGGTCAGAGGCGTCAAATGGGTTGGTGTTTCCGGGCCTTGAATCGAGTCGTATGGAGCCCCACGATGGAGGTTGAAGACCCATGAAGCAGTAAGCACTCCATGCACCTGCATGGGCACGTTTTGCATGGGCCACGTTCCCATGTTAGTTTCAAGCTTTAGTATTTAGTTTTTATAATTTCTTGCAGTTTGGTGATTTTTATTTATTTATTATATTTGAAAATGTCTAGCTTTAATTTAGGAACGTAGGGTGTCAGTTTGTTTCTTTTTTTATATATATGTAATCTTTATGATGCAATGAAGAAGGCAGTGAGTTTATGACTAAATTTGTGTTGATTTATCTCTTGAGTGTGAGAGTTAAGTTGATTGTCTTTGCTAGCTCAATTGTGGCATATTGGGTAGTGTTCTTAGACAAGATTTCTTAACTGAAGTGGTGGATCTGTATCTTTGGTTAGATATCGCAACCCTATCGTTTGTTTCGGTGGTGAATCTGTATTCGAAACGAGCCTTAGATCTATCCGTTTATTTGATCGTTACGTTTGAATCGGTGTTATCCAGGCTGATTCCCTATCATTTGGTATCAGAGCCGAACGATTCGTCGTCGACTCTATTTATAATTTCCTTGCAGATTAGCAGAACTCAAGATGGCTTATGAGAAAAGAACCATGGAACAACAAATCAAGGAATTGCAAACTCAATTACAAGAATTAAGTCTTGTCTTGCACAGACGTAGGGATGGAGATCAGACTCCTCCTCGGTATCGACCTGATGATGATGATACAGATGGCTATTCTTCCGAAGGTGATGACAATTCGTTTGGTCGACATTCACGAGGAGAACAACGTAACAGTGACATTAAGGTTGATGTTCCGGAGTTTGATGGTAGACTTGACCCCGATGTGTTCCTTGACTGGTTACGCACTGTGGAATGAGTGTTTGACTACAAACACACGACTGAAGAAAAGAAGGTGAAACTCGTAGCCTTGAAGTTACGAAAGTACGCATCAACCTGGTGGGCTAATGTTTGTTACAAGCGAGAAAGACGCGGGAAAAGCAAGGTGAGGACCTGGGCAAAAATGAAGAAGTTGCTAAAACACAAATTCATGCCCACTCATTATGTGCAAGAGAATTTTGCCAAACTTCACGCCCTCAAACAAGGATCACGCTCAGCTGAAGAGTACTCTCAAGAATTCGAGTATCTTATTATGAAATGTGATTTGGATGAGGATGATCCGCAAACTCTCGTTCGATACTTGGGTGGTTTGGACCCTAAACTTGCCCATGTCGTTGAACTGCATCCATGTGCTTAATTGGCAGAACTAAGTCTATTAGCTCACAGGGTGTACCAACAACAGAAGATAAAAGGCAAGACCGAGGCAGATCGATCGGCTACCACTGCACATTCTAACTCATCCTCAACCATCCAAACACCCCTAGTTCTAAAACCCACACCTGCTTTCGAGACATTTAATCAAGCACCCAAAGCTCCCCGACGTTGTTTCTGGTGTCAAGGTCTTGGACACATTGCATCTGAGTGTCCAAACAGTCGTGTAATTACCCTTTCTGAATTTGAAACGTTTGCAAAGCCTTGTTATGATGAAGGGCCAATTGAGGAAGACAAGTACAAACCGATAAAGGAATTCAAACTAGGACCGGATGAAAGCGAGTGTTTGGTTGTACGAAGGGCTCTTAAGGGAACTGTTGATGAGAATGCAACCCGACAACGAGAAACTATTTTTCAAACCTGGTGCACGATGCTCAACAAGGTGTGTACCCTCATCATCGATGGCGGAAGTTGTACCAACGTGGCCTCCCAAACTTTGATTACAAAGCTAAACATTGTGGCTGAACCACATCCATTTCCCTATGACATCCATTGGTTAAATCAAGGTCGAGGTATTCGCGTCTCAAACCGCATCCTGCTGTCATTCACTATTGGGAACTTGTATAAAGATGAAGTCTGGTGTGATATCATACCAGTGGATGCATGTCACGTGCTATTGGGACGCCCATGGTTTTTTGATCGACGAGTTGTTCATGACGGGTACAAGAACACATACTCTTTTGTTAAGGATGAAAAAAAGGTGACATTGCTTCCAATGAGCTCCACAAGTATTCTATCTAATTCAAGTACCTTTGCTGGATTCGTAGGGCAGAAAACTTACATTATAGATACCAGTCATACGATGGAAGGGATCAATAAACAATCTACTACCCAATACCTAAGTGAAGTCCAGTTTGATGAAGCTGATCTCAAGAAAGATCATTCAAGTTTGAGGTCAAACTTTTTCGAAGATGGGGAGGATGATAGAGGTAAGCTTATAACCGGAGAAATAGTCGTTTGACTTTTGAACAAGTTAGCCATTGTTTCTTGCAGGTTTGAGACAACACACGGATACGGGTTAGAGGCGTCAAATGGGTCGGTGTTTCCGGGTCTTGAATCGAATCGTATGGAGCCCCACGATGGAGGTTGAAGATCCATGAAGCAGTAAGCACTCCATGCGCCTGCATGGGCATGTTTTGCATGGGCCACGTTCCCATGTTAGTTTCAAGCTTTAGTATTTAGATTTTATAATTTGTTGTAGTTTGGTGATTTTTATTTATTTATTATATTTGAAAATGTCTAGCTTTAATTTAGGAACATGGGGTGTTAGTTTGTTTTTTTATGTAATCTTTATGATGCAATGAAGAAGACAGCGAGTTTATGATTAAATTTGTGTTGATTTATCTCTTGAATGTGAGAGTTAAATTGATTGTCTTTGCTAGCTCAATTGTGGCATATGGGGTGGTGTTTTTAGACATGATTTTTTAACCAAAGTGGTGTATCTGTATCTTTGGTTAGATATCGCAGCCCTATCGTTTGTTTCGGTGGTGAATCTGTATCCGAAACGAGCCTTAGATCTATCCGTTTATTTGATCGTTACGTTTGAATCGGTGTTATGCAGGCTGATTCCCTATCAAGAGGTGCTTTTTTGCAATTCTTTGTAGTTTTTTATTGTATTTTTTGATGAAAGATCATAACTTTGTTGTTGTTTTAAAGTAAAAGACTATTCTATCTATTATAACCTTTTGCGTTAGGGTGACAATCGTAGAACCTGAACACGACTTATATATTTATTTGTGCAAAGGACATCAACCATAATCTCAATACATTTAAACTTGTGTAACCTGAAAACAAACTATTTAATTTATTTATCTAAACGAGTCACATACGTTGACGAGTTGTTATCTAATTAGAAACATATTGACCAGTTGCATTAAATAGATTACACAGGATGATGAGTTGATATGTATAATTAACTAGGTTAACAAGCCATTGTATTAATCAAACAAATCAACCAAAATATAATTTGTACAACTCAAAACTTGTTTATTTTTGCGTCCGTTCATATCCTTTCATGCTAACACAATCAACATAATGTGTTACTTTTTAACTCAAAAACAAAAAACTTTTTTTCTCTTATTCTATTTTGATTATTTTTCATTTTAAACTTGAGAATACGAAGGTAACATCAAACAATGTTTTATTTAACTTGAAACTTTTATCATAAAGTGTAAACCCTAGCTATAAACTTTGATTTATTGTTGATGTTTTAATAGAGAAATTTATTATAGAAACATTTTATTGAATATCAAGATTAGTACATGTTTTTTCGTATGCTTTAAATCAAAATAGTACTACACGATAAGTCCCTGTTTGATTCACAAAAATTTCAAGAATTAAAATTGGAATTGTTTTTTTCATTTAAAATCTCGTGTGTTTGGTTATCAAATTGAATTAGTATTAAAAATTTTCTCAATCACTTAAATATTTAATATTTTAATTTTATTTAAAATTAATCAACCGAACACGTTATCAATTTTATTAAGATTTCAGTTTCATTTACATTTCCAATTCTAATTTTTTTACAAAATATTTTACGAACGAACAGATCCTAAAAATTGTAATGAAAAAGAATCATAAAAAATAGGCAATGTATTCTTAAATTCAGATAATCATACGTACAACTGTTAATGCACAAAATATCATTCTTTACTGCAAGTTCAACCGTAACAATGCATCTACAACAATCTAAACATCGTCGGTCACCACCACCACCGCCTCTAGTCGCCTGAATCCCCAAAATGACCACCGATATGGGTCCTCCGCCACCACGAAACCCTACCACCACCACCATCACCACCGCCGCCACCACCGCCACCTCCGATCAACCTCCATCAACAGAAACCACCACCAAAACCCTAGATGACACGAAGAAGACTCTCATGGGCCCTCCACCTCCCATACAACCTCTCCCCCAAACCACCGAACCACAGAAAGCCGTACAACCTGAAGAACCAAATCTAACTAGTGACGCTGATACTTCTATCTCCAGTGAAGATGCTATTTCATCAGAGAGTAAGAAGAAAGTGCAGAAACCTTCCGGCAACGGCGGTGGTGGAGTAGCGGTTCCGTATACGATTCCTCCGTGGAGTGAGCCTCCGTGCCACAGTTATTTCCTTGAAGTGCTAAAGGATGGCTCTATCATCGATCAATTTGATGTGTAAGTTCCCTATGATTGCTATCTGATCGATCAATTTGACGTTTAACCTGTTCGTAACATTTTGATTTAGTAATGGTTGGCTGCTTTGTACAATTTGTGTTTAATGCTTTGATGTGTGCAACCACTAACACAGGGTATTGAACGTTTGCTTTGTGTTTTATTGTGATAATGTGATTGTTGAGCTGTGTTTGTTTGTTGGCATTCAGGCATGAGAAGGGGGCTTACATGTTTGGGAGAGTGGATCTTTGTGATTTTGTTCTTGAGCATCCGACTATTTCTCGGTTTCATGCTGGTAAGCTTCTTGCTTTCATTCTCTGTTAACACCAGATACAGTTTTGGTTGTCTGCTAGCTTGTTTATTGCAAAATTTTCCTTACATGTAAAACCATCATGTAGGAGGTTGTATTGCTTTATAATGACATGAAGTTATGCAGATTGTATACGTTTTTGTTCCAGATGTATTTGTCCTGCAGTCTGTTGCTCTTATCTCTTATTCATTTGATCTTTATTGTCAAATCAATATTATTTTGTTATAGTGACATGAAGTTATTAAGATCAGAGTATACATTTGTGTTCCAGATGTATTTTTCCTGCAAGGCTGCAATTTGTTGTTCTTATTCTTTTGTGCTTTTTCGATCTTGACTGAGAAATGATATTATTTTGTTGTTCTATTCCGCATTTGGATTTCAACTCAAATTACATATTTTCTCTATGCTAGTTCTCCAGTTCAACAAATCTGGTGATGCTTATATTTATGATCTGAGCAGCACACATGGTACATTCATAAACAAAAACCAGGTATGTTGTTTTAACTTCACAAATTGATACATCAACTATCACCCTTTGTTCATTCTAACCTTCGTAGTGAGCTTGCATGCATACTACTTCTTCCACTAGTTATGGATGTACGACTGAAACAATTGAATTTTTGTATTTGAAGCATTTTTGGTTAAGAATTAAGATGTACATAAATCTGTTGCAGTTACACGTGGTTGATGTGAAATTTCACATATTTATTATTAACCTCTAATCAACATGCAGGTGAAGAAAAAGGAGTACGTGGAACTGCATGTTGGTGATGTTCTTCGATTTGGCCAGTAAGTTATTGCCCTTTTGCCCTTCATTAGACTAATTATTTTGTTTAATGCTTTAATTCTGATGTAAGTTCTTGCTTTTGCTTTCTTTGGGTATAGTTCAACTCGGTTATACATATTTCAGGGACCACCTGGCTTGATGCCTCCAGTAAGTGTTCTAAAATGCATTAACCTCAGCTAATCATAATTGTTTATGTGAATATGTAGAGTAAAATTGTTTTCTTAGTGAAAATAAAAATTCAAATTTCGATGTTATATTATTTTGGCAACTACTCATCCAAATATCCATTTTCATTATTGTAAACATTTTCTTCAAGTGTACTTACTTCCTATTTTTTATGCATTTGATGTGTTGCCTGCTTCTTATAGTAGTTAATATTGTTTTGTGCTTGTTGTGCTAGGAAAAAGACTTAAAGAGTATTAGGAGCATTAAGATGCGAGATGAAAGGCGTGACATGGAAGCTTCACTTCTAAGAGCAAAAAGGGAAGCAGCACTTGCAGATGGTATCTCATGGGGAATGGATGAGGATGCTGTTGAAGAAAATGAGGTTTAGTGGCGATTACATTTGTTTCTTAGTTAAAGTTTATATAATTTCTGTTTGTTTGGGAATTTGTTTTGGAAGCTTAGTAACTAAAGTGTATGTATCTTAGGATGATCTTGATGAAATAACCTGGCAAACTTTCAAGGGACAGCTTACAGAAAAGCAGGAGAAAACCCGTGAGAAAGTTTTGAAGAGACTTGAAAAGGCAAGCACACTTTTACTTCTAATCATTTCAAATAATAAAGAGAAAACAATACCTACAGCATTTTTTTCTTAGTTCCATTAGTTCATGTATTGTTGTCTTTAAGAAAACTAGATTCTTTTACTAACCTTGATCAATGGACTACAGATTGCTAATATGAAGAAAGAAATAGATGCTATTCGTGCAAAGGACATTGCCCAAGGTGGTTTAACACAAGGCCAACAGACTCAGATTGCTCGTAATGAACAGAGAATGGCTCAGGTACATATTTGATGTTAAACAGGATTAATTTTGTTCTATTACTCATTCTCAGCTTCCTTATTTGAATTTTATTAACGATCTTGGTTCATGGTAAATACTTGACTTTTTGAATGAATGTAATTAGGTTGCAGAAGAGCTTGAAAACTTGGAAGAAACTTTAAACGAAAGTATCAGAGAAAGTTTAGGTGCACGTGTTGGTAGGGTGCATGGTAAGAAAAAAGGAGCTACGGCTGATGATGAAGATGACTATGTGAGGTACAACTTTGTCAAGTAAAAACTAAATAAATACGTAGTTATTTGTTACATCATTATACTTTGTTTGATCCGTTTACTAATATACGCAACATGCCAGTGATGAAGATGAATTCTATGATCGAACAAGGAAGAAACCGTCTAAACAGAAGGGTCCAGATGGGAAGTCAGTTGAAACAGCAGATTCTCTTATAGAAAAGAAAGAAGCCATCAATAAACAAATTGAAGAAAAGGAGAAATTGCTTGCTGAAGAGAAGAACAGAGTGGTCCCCACCAATGATGATGTGGCTGAAACTGGAGATGAGCTTGATGCATTCATGTCTGGACTCTCATCTCAGCTAGGTTTGTAATTCACTATCCGTTTTAAACTCATATATATGTGGTATATTAATAACCTACCTCTATTGCAGTGCATGACAAAACAAAGTCACTCCAGAAGGAATTAGATGAACTGCATTCAGAGCTGGACCGAGTAGTATATTTGCTGAAAATAGCTGATCCTACTGGAGAAGCTTATAGAAAAAGGGAATCTTTTAAACAAGATATTCCCAAAACGCCAGTTGTGAAGAAGGCTCCTGTAGAGAAGGCTAAGAATGTACAGAAACAAGTTTCTGATGATGTAACTACAAAAGCAAGCAAGAAAGAGGAGTCATCTGAGGTTGCTGTAACAAAAGCAAACAAGAAAGAGGAGCCATCTGAGGTTGCTGTAACAAATGCAACAGAAACAAAAGCTGTTGTATATACTGTTACTAAGCCCCAATGGCTTGGGGCCGTAGAAACCAAAGAAACAAAAAAGGCCCAGGAGGCACCATTGGTTGTGGTGGAGCCGGAATCAGATGGGTTTATAGACTATAAAGACAGAAAGGAAGCTTTGGCGGATACAGGGGGACTTGAAAATGCAGCACCGGGTCTGATTATAAGAAAGAGAAAACAGGTTGAGGAAAAGGGGAAGGTTAAAACTGTTAATTCAGAATCAATTGAATCGCCTGTAGGAACGGATATTGCAGCAGAAGATGCTGTAGCATTGTTGTTGAAACATACAAGAGGAGTTCAAGCAATAGATGATGAAGCGATGCACAACGGTGAGGATGTTGCACCAGCTGATAAAGAAAAAGGTGGAAAGAAAAGGGCAAAAAAGGCAAAGAAGGTTTTAGGCCCTGAGAGACCTTCGTTTTTGGATAATGAAACCGATTATGAGTCTTGGGTGCCTCCAGAAGGTAGATATTTTTCTTGCTTGATCATATTTAAGGTTGGTTATATGTGTCTGGTTGTATTAATCTGTTCTCTCTGTTGAATCAGGTCAATCTGGTGATGGTCGAACATCGTTGAATGATCGTTTAGGGTACTAGGTGCAGTAACATTCGCGCAACCAGTCCTCACACTGTAGAAACAAAACCGAGTTTGCTGCACTGGTCTCATGACTAAAACCGATGACTGATATATGATTGGTCAACCAACTAACCAAGGGCTGGTCTAGGTTGCGAATGCAAAATTTGACCCATGTATGTTATGAAGATTGTGACACTTCCTTTTATTAAAAAAAATTACATAGTTGGAAATCAATTGATTATCATTATGTTGATCCATGACATAGAACAGATGGGAATATGAATAAATTAAATAACATACATCATCTACCTATCTTAATCAGTAACATACATAAAGTCATTCATCCAGTCCTTTCTTTTCTTCTTTGCCTAAACTTCATTTTGATTGTGATTTTTCTACTCCTGTTGCTCCATTAGGCTTGAAACAATCAATATTGCAGAAGACAGCTGATCGCATCATACCTCCAAACCGATCGATGCTGTTTCTTGCTTTCTCAGGTTGGTCAATGGTGCTGGTTGACCGCCTGCCAGTTTCGGTATTCTTCTTTGACTTTTCTCTTCGGTCAACGCTGGATCTTGATTTATCTCTACAGTCTGTGCTCAGCCTTGAGTGGTCCAGCCTGTCTATGCTAGGTCTGTGTTTATCTCTACAATCTGTACTCATACGGTGTTTATCGCCATTGTCTCTGAGGGGCCCAGATAGGTTTTTCAAGCGGGCTGACTTCTCGACGGCCGAGATGAACTTTTTAAGATGTCTTATGTACTCGGGGAAGAGCTCCAAATCACAGTGATTACCACCTTTTACCCATAATGGTTCATACTTTTCTACACATAGCTCCCAAAGCTGCTTACCATGAGAGCAATCTACAACATCATCTGCAGTTCCCTACATCACATAAGATAACAAAATGCAGTTGTATGTATTAACTATGATAAAGAAAACCTATATTAGTAAAGAAATAAACTAACTTCTTTTTAGAAACAAAAACAATCCAAGAAGTTTTAAGCCTCTGAAAATTGAACATAATGCATTAAACTTTTGTCACGTTTAACCAAACATGCATCTTCTTTTAGCTACAGTTTATACATTTGGCTGTTTGACCTGTTAAATACAACCTGTATATAGATATTGACATGGTATTGCCACGATTAAATGACGAATGTTGTTTAGTTCTGACACGAATCTAAAAACCTTAGCAGGGGAGTACTGAACACTTACATGGATTACCAGAACAGGACACCGGACTAATGTTATCTTATCAATATTCTGCATCACAAGAAAGAATAATTCACTAATAAACAAATTCTCTCCATATATAAAGATGGCAAAACGGGTGGATATGGAAATTTGGTAACAGGTCAAAGGTACTAACTATTATCTGCAGGTTTAAACGGGTCAGGTCAAGTTGGACCGACCCGTTACATAGGGTTTGGTCCATTTTCTGAAGTAAATAATAAATGTCTTGAACACCAAACTGCACTTCTAATCTGATTATACTTGTTTTAAATAGGAAGATTTAGCAACGCTTCAAACATATGAATGCGCATTCTGAGCTTTTATATTCGACTCACCATAAAAAAAAAACTTGGTTCGACCCGTTTCCATATGTACAAGTTGAAATCGACACCTTCATCCATAAAGGAACAAACAGTTTAAAAAAACTAATATAATAAGATGACCAACCTTGTATATATCAAACCAATACGTTCTTTTCACCGGATACATGACTCTAAGTCCAGACAAGATCGGGCTGTGAAGAACAACAGCCCTTAATCTAGATAATCGTGACGCCAAATCTAGAGTGGGCCCACTACCAACAGATTGACCATATAAAATAACATCATCTTCTTTCACACCATACGTCTCCACAAGGCATCTATATACCGCTTCTATGTCAGCATAAGTGTTGTGCTCCGTTGGCTACAAACATGATAAAAAAGGAACAGCCCAACAAAAACTCAAAATCATCACAACGTCATACATATATATCATCTATGTTTTTGACTACTTTACCTTGCCAGAAGACCGCCCGTACCCAGTATAGTCATACCTGACCACAACAAAAAAAAACACACGACCTTCAGTAGTCATCAAACAGAAGAAACTCAACTAAAATTGAAGTTCTTATTAAGATTTATTGCTTATTCATCATGCATAACTATAACATCTTCATATAGTGAGCCTACCAAAAGTGCACAACTACCCATTAACGGCATTAACTAACCTACATTGACCGTTACTCTATTTTCATTTCACCCCCTCGAGATACTGAAAAATGACAAAATGACACTCAACTATTCTAACCACTACTGTATCAGAACCTAGAGCAACAGTACATTCAAATCAACCTAAAATCAAACTTAAAGCTATCACATTCCATAACTTATCAACATCAAAACAACCACACTGCAACAATTTCACTAAACAAAGAGCATTTATACACATTCACAAACTACAAAACCCTAGATTCCAGATCACAGACAAAATTGGGGAAATCGAAAGCTGAAACTAACCCAATCAAATTAACTCGAAGATGAACACTGAGTTCACAGAACAACTCATACATCTGACCCAAATCAGCGGCGTTACCGTGAGAATACACCACCGTCAACGCCGCCGCGGGATTCTTCACATACACCGCCACAATCTCCGCCCCTCTCTTCGTCTTCAGCTTCAAAACGTCGACGTTGCTCCTCGCCGGAACGTCAGTCATCGTCAGCTTGCTCCCACCGCCAGATTCGGCCACAACCACCCTGTACGACGGCGGACTCGGCGGAAAGAAGGCGAACTTCGCCGCCATGGATGACGTCACGCCGCCCATCTCCGATCAGATCGAAAGCAAGCTCTCCGATGACGATTACTGTTGAATTGAGTTGGAGATTGAAGATTTTGGGTGGTGTGTTTGATTCAGATTTGGTGTTGTAGAGATTGAAAAGGTTGATTAGTATTAAACTATTAATTAAGTAATTGATGGAGGTTGATTATTAGTTATTAGCGATGGGAGTAAAACTAAAACATACAGAGTGTGTGTTTTGTGTGTTAGAGAGAGACACAGGGATTTTCGGCGTCAAATATGAAAGAGAACACGTGTAAATGAAGCTACAACGGAAACAACAATTATTGTTGTCTTTTTATATTGGGAAATTATTATAGTGTCAGTTTTTAGTTTTACTACACAATTTTCTTTAAATGATTCTTAAATTATCTATAAAAATGTTTCCAAACTAGTAAAATTTTAATGTGTGTCCGGTAAAGGGTATCCATGCGTTCCCCCTGAACCGACATGTCGTTTCCCTTGTACAGATGACGACGTTCATTGGACATGTGTCACAGTAACCTACACCTCTGATATTATGTTTTTTATATATATTTTACATGATTGTACATATCTATGGTAGGATTAGATGTCACTGTAATAGTAAGAAACATGTGTATAAAATTATTGGATCTTTTTATAATAGGTTTGGATGTTTTTATAATAGGCTGCACAATTCTATAATAAGTTTTGGTGCATCTAATAATAAAGTTGCTTGAGTAAAAGGATATTTTTGAAGAGTTTTATAATAAAATTGCTTAATTTGATATTTATATACCGTCTTTTGTTTGATAGAATTTGCTACTTATCCTTGGGTTAAAGTATAAAAAGGGATGATATGTGGTTTTCAGGAGGCTTGTTATTGTAGTTCCAGTAAAACTAAAATTTATGTTTTTTTATTTATGTTTTTCATCCGGTCAAACTTATTGGCTCGGTTTCATACTCAAGTAATGGAGATGGTCTGGTGGGTCATTGACCCGTCTGTGATCCTTTATCCATTTAAAAATAAAATAAAATAAAAAGTATAATACCAAAAAGTAAGTATTTTACACCTTATTTTCAAAAAGTTCTTTCTATGACTTTCAACGACATGCACCAACAAAATTGTTCAGTATCAAAGAATTTAGTGATACTTTATATGGCTTTCAACGACATCATTTACAATTCATGGCTTTGCAACGCTATATGTCTGTTTTCACGATGTCACAAAATCGCTAGGTATTTTGCAAGCAAAAATTATCATTACCCTTTTTATGGCTTTTAATAAGCTTCAAATCATTTGTACTAACAAATTATTTTTCCTTATTATTTTAACTTTTTTGTAATCATTTTTATCATCTTACTTAACTTGATATGAAAAATAGAAGTAACCAATTATCCATCACAGTTATTGTAGGGGTTTGCATTTCTAGATGATTAAATGTTTAGATGAAACTGGAAGTCGTGGATTGCATTTTCATATTTAAGTCAATGATTCAATAGAATACATCAACTAAATAAAACTTAGTATATAATCAAGAAAAACTAAATAAAACTTAGTATATAATCAAGAAAAAAGTATGATTTGATATGTATATTGTTAACCAAAAAAAAACAGATATTTGACCAAATGTCCAGAAATTCATATTTGGGTATTAGATTAAAATTTTCTTTGCAACTGCTTTCGGGTGATTCCCTTTTAAATTCGAAATTCACTTAGGGGCTGTTTGATTATACTGACTGGGTAAGATCTGACTGAGTCAGAAGCTGACCCAGTTAGAATTTCTGACTGGGTATGCATCTGACTAAAACTTGACTGTTTGATTCATTATCTGACTGGAACAAAAACGATTCAATATTTAAGTAACAAAACCCACCGGAGTCACACCACCGGTCGGAACCACCAC
>BJCM01000119.1:0-19766 GCA_018326385.1 Flaveria bidentis | reverse complement strand
GGGTTGTAGGATGTAGTATAAGTATTCTCTTGTTCTTGTAACTTAAGATATGCTTTGTAACACTTGTAATAGAACCTAAGAAAGCAATATACTACAATCTTGAAAACCCATTTCCTTGTGTTGTGTTCTTTGGTTCTGTCTCATATAATTACTTGTGTTCTTAGTGTCATCTCTTGTGGTTAATCTAGTTCACTGTTTGATTAAGTTTGAGTTGCTCTCCTTTTTGTGTTGTTGTGTTGTAAATTGCAAAGCCTTCAACAATCTTGCATATTCATTGTTTTTGGAGGTTTTACTCTCAATTCTATCTTCCCTTTCCCAGTCTCCCAATCTTTGTCCTTCTTAGATCCTCTCCTTTCAGCCTTCATGAATCCAAACAACTCAAAGTTATCATTCAATCCATTTTGATCTCCTTCTCTAACAACATAGCTCTTCCACATAAATGAGCATCCACTAATGGCAGCACCGCCAACCTTTTCAAATCCTATTTTGGCAAGGTCTTGAATGGCTTCCTCTTATGCATGCATGTAATACCTCCCCTTCTCCTCTTTATCATAAACATCTTGAGGCAGGGGTTATACTTCTAACTAATAATTCTCTTATCCGAATCTTTCTTGCTTAACCCTTCTATGTTTTGAAATAGTGGTTTTAACTCTTCAGAACCACTCTGTCTTTTCCATCTCAATCACATCATTTTCATCATCTCCCTTCTAGACTACATATGTTAGTGGTCCTTAATCCACTTCATAATATTTTGGCTCGGAGCCATAATCTAGTAGTTGTTTATCATCCTCTTCTTCATCGACCAATACTTTCTCAATAGACTTCTCAACCCCTTCAGTACATTTTTAGGAATATTTCTTCTCCTCCAAAATCATCAAAGTTCATCCCTACATCAACAAAACTAGGTTCATACCCCTTTTCCATGCTATTTACATTCACATTATCCTGTCTCACACCAGAACCCCCAACCTCCTTAGTTGCATCACCAGATGTGTCGTCTCCTATCCAAGAAGATGTACCCATATTTTGAAATGGGTATTTGGAGGTGTTAGTCAAATCATCTAACTAAGGTTAAGTTAGCTGATTGGGCAGGTCGGCTGCTTTCTTAAGTTCATTAACTTCAGTCATCAGTCGTTTGATCAAACCTTGTTGATCCATCATCATTTTCTTCATACCATCAATCACTTCATCTTTTTGTCTTTCCCTCAATTATTGATTGGTAAGATTTGTCTTGATCATACTCAACTCATTAGCCAGAGATGTATTGAGGTTTCTTATCACATCCTCATCCAAACGTACCCCTTCCTCCCTCGTCGTAGGCTCAGTGAAAGATTGATGTCTCTATTTGGTTCTCCTCTCAGTCTCTTTCACATCTGCTTTCTTTTTAGACCTTTTCTCTTTCTCACCTTTGGCTTCCTTTGCCATCTCATGAAATTCCTCCTCAAAATCATAGTCTTTCTCTTTCACATATATATTTCTCTTCTTGCTAGCTTCAGTTTGTTTTAGTTTCGTCTCTTCTGCTCTTTTCTCCTCCGACTCATTAACTATCCTCATATAGTTCGATCGTTCGGTAGGGTACATGTTTTCTCAAAGGTGAGTGATCTTCCCGCTAAAATCATGTCCGCTAAAACAACAATCTACATATATACGGGTGTTCATCTGCACCAATCTCTTAATCTCTCCATGCCTTGGATTATTTGGAATAGTATCATCTATAATCATTTAAATGAATCTTGGATATAGCAAACACTTGTACTACTTCAAAGCCATGACATTTCAGACATACAATCAAAAATCAGTTGAGCAATGTTGGCCTTCTATCCTTTGCAACAAATCCCCATGGCCTTAGCCCAGTTCAAGTTAAGTCGATCTGATCAACCTTTTTGGTGATCTAAGCACATAATAAACACATGGGCTATATATCTCCACTCCTTGGAGAGAAATGATTTTTTAATTTCCTTTCTCGTGCCAAACTGATGACCCTCATAACCCATCGACCTAAACGCATTGAACACCTCCTGATCTAACAGAGTCACTTCCTCTCATGTATCATCATCCAATCTCAATACCCTCGATATAATCTCAGAAATGATAATCAGGTCATTCTCCAGTACCCTAGCCACAATTCTTTGTGGATTGGCTCTCGTGTTATACTCAACCGTATGCAAGAAATCTCGAATGTGTAAGTCATATGTAGTAGAAGAGTGTGAGATTGCGTAGGCGGTTGGAGATCTCTACAGCCAACGAATACAGACTCTAAATCCAGCTGCCTTGTGATGAGAGTCATCCAGAAAAGCTGTAATGTTATTCCGCTCCTCAAATTTTAGATTGGCCGTATAACCTGAAAAATAGATGAAACGCATTAGAACGATATATTAAAAATTAATATAAAAGAAAAATAATTAAAATAATACAAATGAAAAATAATCAATATAAATTTGCTAGCCGAAATTATAGTTTTGCTAGATGAAAACTTAGTTTCGGCAAGCAAAAATGTAATTTCGGCATCAGTTATGGATTAGTTTCGGCAATACAGAGTAGTAAATTTGTCACGCCGAAACTATAGTTTCGACGCAGCGAAACTGAATTATGGTTAACAAAATTGTTATGTTCGTTCAGACAACAAAACAACACAGTTTCACTGAAAACCCTTTGAACTTTCGTTTAGGTTCTCTAGACAATCGATACTTTTGCAGTAAGAACTGTGAAGGTACTAAAGAGTCTAAATTAAAGTATATCAATAAGAGATGTTGAAACCAAGATTAAACTAAGGTCATGAGTTTGAAACTCACTTTCGAAGAGAAATCAATGAATAATCGATAAATAACAAGAACAAAAACTCAAAATTGTAAAACAAAGGCACGTTATCGTTCACGGTGACCTAAAACCTCGATAGTGCGAAATTGAGAAGATAATTTCGAAAAACAAAATACATAGACTTTAGTTTCGCAAGTACCGAAACTATAGTTTCGGCTGATTAAGCTTAGGTCTAAATTGACCATGCGACGTGCAAAAAAGGCCGGCGAAGCTATAATTTCAGCATGCGAAACTACCAGCGAAACTATAATTTCGCTGCAAAACAAAAAATAAAAAAAATTATTGCTTTTAAAATAAAAATAAAATAATAAAAAATAATGCAAAATATAATTATAACATAAAATAAAGAAGACAAAAGAATTTGCCCCACAAGACCTCACCACACTTCACGTATTTTTTAAACAAAAGCAAACAAACGATAGAGGATATGAATGGGTAGCTGAAAAGATCTTCTAGAGAGTCAAAGTTTGACAGGATTACAGATATACTAGTCCCTTCAAGTTGATGCCTTATTCGTTTAAAAAGTGCACCAGATCAATTTTTATTATGGTTTGGTTCTTTTACAAAAACATTCAATGACTCAGTCCCCATAGATACTTGGCAAAGAAACTTATCCTGTCCTCATGATATATTGAACAAATGACAAGCTCTGCTCTATTCCTCTCAAAAGCAACAAAGATCCTTTTTCAAAAGAAGAAAAACCCTTATAGACATCACATGATGAGATCTCTAAGTCTATACTTACGTATAACGGAGGGGTTGATCAATTGAGTCTTACAGATGAGAGCTTCAAGTCTATACTTACGTATAACAAAGAAGATAATTATATTGTGCCGATGAGAGCTCTAAGTCAGTACTATTATACAGTAGAGGAGATCATCACTCCAGGTCAATGTTCACACATAGCAAAGGAAATAAGCACTAGAAAAATGTAACAAGGAGCTTCTTAGATGCGAAGATGAAAAAGTATATAGCATTTGAGATGGGGTGGACAATATAGACGCAAAGACACTTTAGATAAGAATAACTCAAAAGAAAGATATCACATTCTCAACCCTTTTTGAACAAGGACTTGAAACTTTGTGTAGGCCAAAAGCGTTCGAGGGGATTATCCGAGTCATCAAGTTTCTTGTTTTTATTAGTTAAGCTGCAAGATTATCGTTTACTTCGCTTTATGGCTGAACCTATCAAGAATATCCTACACAATACTCTTAACCTCATTTACATCATCCAGGCTTCTCATTTAATTCTACAAAAGAAAAACAAGAAGAAAAATTAAAATATATTCTCCCCTGAAAATTCTACGAATAAGCAAGATGTAAAAATTTATTATTTTGTTATATAACACCATAATGTATATATTATATTTTTTAATTTAATTTAATTTTATATTATATTTTTTATATGTGAAAGATGATAAAGGACTATGGAGTGAGTTGAATGAAAAGGAAAGAAAGACAAAAATAATGAAATAAATAAAAGACAGAAGGGACATCAAATATATTTTTTTAAAGAAAAAGGAGTTTAAAATGATATTAATCCTAACATGGAGATCAATTCATAAAAACGAGGTTTATCAAACATTTTAGTGAAAAGATATGCTTTTTGATGTTTTGTCTCAATAGGAATAATATCAGTAAAACTCTTTTCCTGAGCATCATGAATTGCATGAATTTGTGTCTCCATGTTCTTGGTGCAAGAATGATGAATAGGATTCTTGGCAATGCCAATAGCTGCTTCTTGTCACAAAAAAAACGGCGTATGGAGAAAGTTGATCCCGTAGTCAATGATCTAATGTTGTATTCAGAGCACTTGTGAACAACAGCTAGAAGCTACAATGTATTCAACTTCTACTATAAAAAAAAGAAACTCTGGTCTGATTCTTGATCAGCCACGTTACTAGATGTTTCAGGATAAAATCTGCTAAGATTTTTGTATCCTGAATTAGTATGTGAGGCGGTATATCCTTGATCGTGAATAGTTGAACAAATGAACAAAACAAGTAAAGATAGGCTATAAAATGTTTGAACAACGGATTTGGTACGAGGGAAAAAGCCCTTGGAGCGTTAGCACTGCTGGCATAAAAAACCCCGATTGGTGAAAATTATCACCAACTAGTTTATTGATCTTTTGAACAAATAGATACAATGATTTTTGGAGTGTCAAATCGGTGAAAGCTAAGTGTTACAGTAATAAATCGAATGTGTGTGTGTGAGTGTAAAGTGGTAATCGGATGTCAAGTATGCGAGCCGAGTAATGTGTCCTATGTTCACCGATGGCACTCAATATTTATAGCTAAGTAGTTACAACTAACTTCCTATAAATTTGGTCGTGGACATTGTGGTCAATATGACCGTTGGTGGACTTAGTTCACCCAGCTTCTAACGTTTCTCTCCCTCAAACCTCGGAATATTTAGTTATCTCACTTCCCCTTCATTCAAATTAAAGTAGACCACGTCAATTCAATCAATCGCTGGTCACAAGTCTCTGCCTTTTGAGGATCCTGTATCATTGTTTATCAGGATACAACATCCTTGAAGATACTATATCCTTGAGGATACAATATCGTTTGAAAATTCCTTCCCCAACAATTGTCCCCAAAAAATATCTTCTGCAATGCAAGTGCAAGGATTCAAAGATATTTTTTTCTATTTTTTAAATTTCAAACGACACTTTTATCTCTTATTTGACACGGACCGGGTCTACAAGGTACAGAGCAAATCTCCCCCATCATTCGCTATATCTACGCAAACGATGGTCTTGATTTAATATCTCGACTTCACAAGTACTATTCTTATATTCTCTCTCTCTCTCTTTCTTCTTTGTTCTTTTTGTAAAAGCCCTAAACATAGGAATGGCAAAAAGATCGAAACCGTCTCCCTCTTCTAGCTCTAGCAAGACCAACTCTTCTTTCATTCGCCAAAACCTTCTGAAGGATCCCGAGCTTGTAACCCCCTCCATCAATGACTGTGGTCTTGAAGTTTTCCAATCATAAGGGGTTTTCCCCGGTTCAGTCGTTTTTCATCCTTTCGACCCCAAACTTCGCTTCGATATGATTTCTGATAAGTGGGTTTGTTTTCCTTGCTTCCCATTCAAGATTGGTTTCACCTACCCTTTTCCCTCCTTGACCACTCAATTTTTTGAAGTCACCGGCCTCAGCTTTGCCCAAACAATGCCGATGATATGGCGAACCCTTTTCACTCTTGAAACCCTAATCCAAGATCACGAACTCGATCTAAACCTGGGGGAACTTGCTTTGGTATATGAGATCTGAAGACATGGCTCCTCAAGGTACCCAGTGAAAACTAGGCCTGGTTGCGAGCAACTTGTCCATCGCTCCTCCCAAACCACCGAGCTTTGGAAGAGGGAATACTTCTTTGTGCTGAGGTCTTCGATCCCGGGAGGAAGTGATCTTCCTTCACGATGGGTTACCAAATGTAGGGTATCTTTTTTCTTTTTGAGTGACTTATTTGACCATTAGCATCTTGTTTGTCTTTTTGTAGATCTGATCTTTGAAAACCTTGCTCCTCCTTTTCCCGATAGTGGTTCGAAGATTGATTATCTGCTTACTTTAGACAAGCTATCAAGGACCTTGAAGGCAAGAACCACAGAGTCAATAGTCAGTGAATGCCAAAGCTCCTACTCAAACATGTCAAGTAAGGAAACTTATTTATTAAGAATAAATGCAAGAAATCATTTTAAATAGCTTCCCTGTTTGTTATGTGCACAGTTCACTTTCCAACCACTCGCTCTTCGCTCGAAGAAATTGATAGTATGCCTCTAGACAAAGCCCGTAAAGAAAGAAGCCGCCATTCCTGTTGTTCCAAAACTTGCAGCTCCTACTCAGCGTGTCAAGAGCCTAGCCAGAAAAAGGAAGTCAACCGAGAGCTCCATCTTCACTGAACTGGAGACTTTCGAGACCTCAAAACACCTTATCCAGGTATGATGGCCTTTTAAGGGTTCTATGGCTTACGCGCAAGGATCCTATATCCTTCTAAGGGTGCTATATAATAGATAAAAAGAAAACTACTTTCCTCTAGAGATTGTATCCTTATGTAAAATTTTAATTTCTGGTTTTGTAGGGCATTGAGCACTTCAAACAGTGCCAAGATGACCTAGTCAAAGAGCTCTCCTAGCTTAAGCAATCCTTTGTTGACTACAGGATGATGGCTTATGCTAGGAAGGATGCTGACGAAGCTGAGCTAAAGAAGGCTAGGAAGGACGTTGGCGAGGCTATGGCTGCTCTGGAGGGTTTGAGAGCCGAAAAGGATGGTGTCATCCTTGTTATCAAGAAGAATACAGCTGTGACTATCTTTTTGGCATGGCTAAGGATGGATAAAGAGTCTCAAGAGGTTGGCTACGACATGAAGATTTGGAATATAGCCAAGTGGGAGCAAATGGTTATTAATCTTGGTGAAGAGTTGGAGGATGCGGCTGAAGCAGCTAGAAGGTCGAAGGGCGAGCCAAGCAAGGGCAAGGATGCCAAGGAAGGAGGTCATGAAGCCGGAAATGAGAAGGAGGTTTTGATGGGCGATGAAGGTAATTTTGACAAGGCCTGAGCCTAATTTTAGTCTTACATGTAATTGGTTGGTTGTAGGCTTCGGTCTTTTTTGAACAATTTTACTTTTCTTGCACTTAAGTCCCCTTTGTGGGCAAACAATTAACGGTTTGGGTGGAGGGATCCTAAATTTTAGGACAAAGCCCAAATCATGTTTAACTCATTTTGGGAATCTAGGTGCATGAATCCACTTATGTTGGATGAAGGCCGGATTCCTAACAAGTAACTCGGCATAGTTAACTCATTAGTAAAAAGATAACATTTCCACTAGCTGCCATGTGTTATGAGATTGTTTGATTTTTCAAATTGCAATTTGATTAAAAACTTATAAATTTTAAGAATCCTTAGAGGATAAATATCCATGGCCAACTTTAGGAAACTATGTCTTTAAGTAATAAAGATAGAATAGAAAATCGTAGTTTGATAGCTTAATCTTGATATGTAGATGTGTCTTCAAATATATGTTTCCAGCCACCCATGCCTTAATCAGTTTGGAACTAAAGACCTTAGTCAAAAGATGCCAAAAGCCTTAGCTAACCTATTATAAAGCCTAGGTCTTCATGCCGGTGTTACTAAAGGATTTCTGTACCGAGACCAACCCATTCTAGTCTCGTAGCCTGTAAGGATACTGGCGTTAAAGCCCTTTAAGGATACTGGCGTTAAAGCCTTTTAAGGATACTAGCGATAAAGCCCTTAGATGGCACATGCATGCCAAACCAATTACTAACCCGAAAGAGTTAGACACCTTCAAACCCTTACCACTTGGCGAAGAATGAAGGAGTGGTCAGCCATTATTCATGGACTGGCTGCTTCACCCTAGCGTATGGGTTTAGGTAACGTGCGCTCCAGGCAAGGGTATGTGCTTGAACCGAGTTCATTAACCAAAATCATAGGAAAGTGAAAATATTTAAACCTTAGAAGGTGTGCCGAACACCTTAAAAACGTAGAAGAGATGATTAATCTCTTACTGTTTACAGGGCGGAAATGACTGGCGACTAGGCCACTTTTATGCATGCATCTTCCTTTGTCATTGAATATGCAATAAACTAATCTTGGCAAGAAGTTGGTGTTTAAAATACCCATTCCAATAAACTTAGAGTAAAATAGACTAAGACAATAAAGATAATTATAATGTAACATCAAAGTGAAACACATACCATTATCTTTGTGAAATTCAGGATATAACATGTTTAAAGAATATCGCATCCTTACGTGAAGTATTTCTTGAGGTGTATCACATTCCATGCTCTAGGTAGAAAATCACCATCCATGGTACTTAGTCTTTAGGCTCCCTTTCGTGCCTCCGCATCGATTAAATAGGGGAGCTCCGATTTCGGTGCTAGCTTTCCATCGGATGCCTTGGTTGTATTCTGGAATGGTTTTCTTAGAACCATATCTCCTATTTGTAATCTTCGTATTCTTATATTTTTCTTATCAGAAGCTGCTATCTTTTGTTGATAAGCTGCCATCCTTATCTTGGCTATTTCTTGGATTTCGTCCACTGTCTCGAGATCTTGCATCAAGGATTCTTTATTTAGCTCAAGATCTTTCATGCTAACTCTTGTTGTAGGAATAACTACTTCTGTAGGAATTACTGCTTCTGTAGAAAATGTGGTTTGCTTTGTTGCATTCTTTGTGGTAGTTCTATCCGCCCATAGGACGAAAGGTAGTTCTTCTGCCCACCCAATTTCCTTTCTTGTCCCGAAGTCTTTTCTTAAGATTATTTATAATAATCTTGTTGCTAGATTCCACTTGCCCATTGGCTTGAGGATGTACTGGGATGGAAGTGATCATTTTGATTCCCCAACTGGCACAAAAGTTTGTGGTCCTCTTTCCTATGAACTGAGATCCATTATCACAAAATATCTCCGCTGGAATGCCAAATCTCGTATGGATATTCCTTTTTATAAAGGATATTACTTCCTATTCACGAACATGAACGAATGCCTCAGCTTCGATCCATTTGGAAAAGTGATCAGTCATGGCAAGCATAAATACTTTCCCTCCTAGAGCAACTAGTAGTTTTCCAACTATATCCATCCCCCATTTCATAAAAGGCCATGAAGAGGTGATAGGATGTAGTGGTTCTGCTGGTTGGTGAAGGATGTTGGTGTGTCTCTGACATGCATCAGATTTCTGAGAGTAGGATATCGCATCCTTCTTCATAGTAGGCCAAAATTATCGTGTTCTTAAGACTTTGGAGAAGAGTGCCCTACCCCCACTATGATTTCCGCATTCTCCTTCATGTATGTCTTTTATTACTTCTTAGATTTCAGGCTCTTCCAAGCATCTTAGATAAGGACCTGCAAGAGACTTTTTATATAATACATTGTTTATCAGGGTGTATCTAGATACCTTCATCTTAAGCACTTTAGGATTTTGGTCTGTTGGGATCACTTCCTTTAAGATGTAGTTCTTGATTGAAAGGATTTAGGATTCTTGATTATGCTGAGGATCTAGTATCCTTGATTCTTCATTCTCAGATAATGCGTTGATCTTGTATCCTTCTTCAGAGATTGCTGGTTTAAGGATATGGAAAATTGGAATTTTTGTTCCTTCTGGTATGCTTAAGGATGAGGCTAGATTTTCTAAAGCATTGGCTTCTGCGTTTTCTTCCCTAGGTACCTGCATTATCGTAAAGTCTAGAAACTCTTTTGATAACTTTTTGACTATCTCAAGATATTGTAGCAATCTTTCACCTTACACGGCATAAGATCTATTAAAATGATTAGTTATTAATAAAGAATCAACATATACTTGAAGATACCTGACCCTTATATCCTTAGCAAGATGTATTCCTGCTACAAGTACTTTGTATTCTGCTTCATTGTTAGTGGCCTGAAATTCACATGTAATTGATTGGGGTATAATGTCCTCCTGTGGAGATTTTAGTAGGATACCTAACCCTATCCCCGAATATTTTTAGCTCCATCAGTGTAAAGGATCCAGTATCCTTCTTTCGCGTTTAACTGTTGTACTTCGAAGTCGGCATACATGACTATATCCTTAGTGAAATCAGCCACAAAGTCTGCGAGTTCTTGGGACTTGATAGTTTTTCTTGGTTCGTATACCATGTATTAGGCACTTATCTTTACAACCCACGTGGCCATCCTTCCTGACATTTCTGGTTTTCTCAAAATAGACTTAATTGGATAGTTAGTCAAGACATGGATAGTATGAGTTTCAAAATAATGCCTTAATTTGATCGATGCCATAACCAATTCAAGTATGAGTTTTTCTAAAAGAGAATACCTGGTTTCTACATCTAGTGGACTTTTACTTACATAATAAATAGGATGTTGTTGGCCTTCATGGTCCTTTATCAAGACTGCACTTACAGCGGTTCCTGAAACAACTAAATATAAGGTAAGGGGCTCTCCATCCTCATGCTTCATCAGCAATGGTGCTGAGACTAAGTATTCCTTCAGATCCTTCAAGGCTTTCTCATGCTTGTCCATCCATTTGAATTTTTGGTTTTTCTTGAGAGTATCATAGAAATTCTTGCATTTATCTGAGGACCTAGAGATAAACCTGTTTAAGGCTGCAATCCTTCCTGTCAGTCTCTAGACATCCTTAGTATTTGTGGGAGACCTTAGGTCCATGATAGCCTTTATTTGCTCCAGACTTGCTTTGATTCCTCTCTTCGTCACCATGTATCCTAGGAATTTTCCTGCTTTGACCGAAAGTGGCATTTGGATGGCTTTAACTTCATATTGAATTCATCAAGGATGCCAAATGCTTCCTTCAAGTGTTGGAGGTGATTTTGTTCTTTCTTTGATTTGACCACCATATCATCGATGTATACCTCCATGGTGTCCCCTAGTTTCTCTTTAAACATCATATTCACTAACCTTTGATATGTGGCACCTGCATTTTTTAGTCCAAAAGGCATAGCAATATAGCAATATATACCTAAAGGGGTGATGAATGCAGTATCCTCCTGGTCAGATGGTTCCATTTGTATTTGTTGGAAACCAGTTGATGCATCCACGAAGGTAAGGATTTCATGCCATGTTGTTGCGTCCACCATGGAGTCAATGTGTAGAATGGAAAAGGATCTTTGGGGCACGCTTTGTTCAAATCTATGTAATCAACACAAACTCTCCATTTCCTATTCTTCTTTTGAACCACCAACACATTTGCAAACCATCTTAGGAATTTAACTTCTCTGATCATTATTGCTTTCACTAGTTTATCTACTTCTTCTTAGATGATTGTGTTCCTTTCAGGAGCAAACTTTCTTCTTTATTGACGTACAGGCCTGCAATTAGAGATTACATTTAATTTATGAGTAATGATATCTTTGGATATACCTGTCATATCATCATGCTTCCATGCGAAAGAGGATGCTCTATCCTTAAGGAACGTTATGAGATTTGCGTCGATATCCTTGAGGATATTGGATCCTATTAGAGCCTTTTCTCTGTATCCTTTGGATCCAAGGATACTTCCTTTACTTCCTTCTGATCAGCCTCAAAGACTCCACGGGGCTTGTTCTTTAATTGCATGTTGATTGAGTCTTCATCGAAGCCTTCATTGAGGAGGTATAACAGTTCTTAGCCTCTGGTTGGTCACTGCTTATCTTAACCACCCACCATGGGGTAGGAAGCTTAACGCATTAATGGTAGGTTGAGGGTACAACCTTCATGTCATGGATCTATGGTCTGCCGAGAATGATGTTACAGCAGGATAAGGAATCTATCACGCAGAATTTCTAATGGTGTTCATTCCTTCAATATACACAGGGAGTTTGATGTCCCCCATTATATTCTTCGTTTCCCCACTAAAGCCTACTAAGACAGAGGATCTTGGGAAAATTTCTTTCTCATCGATGTTCATCTTCTTCAAAACATCTAGCTGGATGATGTTTACAGAGCTTCCTCCATCTACAAGTATCATGCGCACAAAACAGTTAGCAATGTATAATGTAATTACCAACCCGTAGTGGTGAGGATCTTGGATGGTGGATAAATCATCCTCGTCGAATGATATGATCTTTTTCTTGGTGAGACTAGTGCTACGGATAGGCCTGTCCCCATACTCAACTTTAGCTTCCTTGGCATGTCGCCCCGGGAGAGTGAGTTTGTATGCCTGTTGGGTCTTTTCCTGGCTTTCTCACTAGGCAAATTCTCAAGTCGATTTGGCTGAAGAGTACGATGTCCCACAGATGTCCGATCCTCTAGAGATGAAATTGATAGTCTTTGCATCGGGAGGTGGAGATGCCGCTCTACTTTGGGTCTTTTCAGCATCTTGAGCTTTAGTCTTTTTACTTGGAAGTAATTCTTTTAGGTGACCTTTGCTCAAGAGATAGCTTATTTACTTCCTCAAGGCAATGCATTCATCAGTAAGATGACCAAAGCCTTCATGGTAAGCCACCATTTTGACTTATCCTTGTTTCCTGAAATTTTTTCACTCTTCCTTGGCCATCTTGCTTTTTCACCTAAACCCTACATAACACATATTAGTTCAGTTGTGTCAGTAAGAAAACAGTATTCTGAAACTCGAGGATATTCTTAGTCGTCGTCGTCTTTTTCCAATGCATTTATCCTTGGGTTATCCTGCTTGGAGTAGGGCCTTGGTTGGGATGACTTGTTTGGAGATTCCACCTTCCTATTGCTGGGTTCATACTTGGGAATATCCAGCTTCCTATGTATTCTTTTGTCATCTTCCAGGCGAATGAATCGAAGTGTTCTGGTCCTCACCTCGTTTAGGTTCCTACAAGGATTCGTTACAAGATCATCGTAGAATTGTGAGATCTTGTGTAATCCCATTTTGAGAGCTTCTATGGCAACATCCGTATCAATGTTTGGAATCTCCAATGCTTCTCGGCTAAACCTAGTAATAAAGTCTCTCAAGGATTTTGTATCCTTCTGAGTCACCCGGTATAGGTCACCTATTAGTTTTTCAAAGGTTCGGCTACAAGAAAACTGGTTATTAAACTGGTTAATTAAATGAGCAAAGGAAGTAATCGTATTGTTAGGTATATTGAGTAGCCATTTTTGGGCTGGCCTTGTTAAAGTTGATCCAAATCCTTTGCATAAGCATGCTTCTTTGATGTTAGGTGGAATGGGATTGATCTCCATCCTTTCCCTGCATTGGGCTACATGTTCTTCTGGATCCGTGGTCATATCATACAACTTCATCTTGGGGGTCTAGAATCGTTTGGAGATTTAGATTCCATCTATGGGCCATGTGAACCTAGACAACTTGTGACTTTCGACTAAGACTTCAGGTATGGGTTTAATAACTCCACGGACACTTGTTATCATGTTCCTTAGATATTGTAATTCCTTAGCTAATCATGCATTCATGTCTACCATATTTAGATTAGTCATAAAGGATGCATTATTAAAGTTGTTACTGGTTTGAGGATATATTATCCCCGTAGGTTGTTGGTTCCCCGCTATGGTGTATCCTTGCGTTATGGGTTGGCAAGTTGTAGCATCTGTCCTCATCGGGATGAAATCTCCCTAATGCATCTCGCTTTGTTGAGCTTCGGAGACTCCTGCTTTGTAGTGGGGTGCGGACGTGGTCAAGGATCCTTGCTGCATGAAAGTTCCCTGAGATTGCTCCCCCATGTATCCTGACATATGAGATGTTTGAGGGATCCTTGATCCTAAGGTATTATTCATCAAGGATCCTGGTTGTAGTAGCATATTGGATCCTGAAGGAAACGTCATTGGTGTCGTAGCTTGTTGAAGGAAACCGGTTCCCATGGGGTACTCGATCAAGGATTTAGGTCACTGAAAACCATTAGCTCCTGAAGGATTCATCATCGAGGGTCTGGGCTGCCGAAGGATGCTGGATCCTAAAGGATACGCCATTGAGGATCCCAGGGCTGAAGAGAAGCATCCTTGGAATCAGTGGAGTGTTGTCTTCCATAGATTGTTTGGATTTCTTTAGCTGCTCAATTTCTTTGAAGAGATTGACATTGATTCTCGTCTGTTGCTCCATTTGCTCCTTTACCTACTTAATCAGAGAAAGAATGTATTTGTTAGAAATAATAGGGTCCACGGATTGAACCTTATTTCCTGTGAAGACAGGTTGTTCTTGTCTTCTTAGTAGCTTGTCCCTTCTTCCTTGATTCCCCACAAAGGTGCTAGTTCTTTGAGATGAACCAGCTGAGGTAAGAGGAATGGTTGATGTAGGAGGTTGACTCGACATGTTGAGTAAAGGTAAATGAGAAATAGGTGTTTTGATATGGTTTTTTTGATGATCAAGGCACTAGTTGCCCCACGGTGGGCGCCAAATTGTTTTGGGATAAAATTTGCTAAGAGTTTTGTATCATGAATTAGTATGTGAGGCCGTATATCCATGATCGTGAATAGTTGGACAAATGAACAAAACAAGTAAAGAACGGCTATAAAATGTTTGAACAACGGATTTGGTTACGAGGGAAAAAGCCCTTGGAGTGTTAGCACCGCCGGCATAAAAAACCTCGGTTGGTGAAAATAGATACAACGATTTTTGGACAAATAGATACAACAATTTTTGGAGTGTCAAATCGGTGAAGGCTAAGTGTTACAGTAATAAATCGAATGTGTGTTGTCTGAGTGTAAAGTGTTAATCAGATGTCAACTATGCGAGCCGAGTAATTTGTCTTATGTTCACCGATGGCACTCAAAATTTATAGCTAAGTAGTTAGAACTAACTTCCTACAAACTTGGTCGTGGACTTTGTGGTCAATATGACCGTTGGTGGACTTAGTTCACGCGGCTTCTAACGTTTCTCTCCAACATACCTTGGAATATTTAGTTATCTTGCTTCCCCCACGTTTAAATTAAAGTAGACCAAGTCAATTCAATCAATCACAGGTCATAAGTCTCTGCCTTTCTAGGATCCTATATCATTGGTTGTCAGGAAACAACATCCTTGAAGATACTATATCCTTGAGGATACAATATCATTTGAAAATTACTTCCCCAACACTAGACAATTTCCTAAGTATTGGCAACCTATAGTAACCGACTTTCTGTTTAACCTGTAGCCATTAGAATCACTATGAGAATAAGCATGTAAATCAAAATTCCCACCATAAGGATACCAAAGCCCTAAACTAGAATAGCCTTAAAGATAACAAAAGATTCGTTTGACAGGCTTTTTGTCAGACTATTTTGGAGCAAATTGGTATCGAGCACAATATCCTACAGTAAAAGTTATATCAGGATGGCCGACACTAAGATAAATAAGGGAACCGATCATTGATTTGTAGAGATGAGGATCTACAGGTTTTCCATTTTCATCAGGAGTGAGGCATGTTTGAGTAGTGAATAGGGTGAGTTCAGGAGAGGCATCATCCATCTTGAATTTCTTCATAATTTCCTCAATATACTTCTCCTAATGAAACAGAATTCCCTCTGGCTTTTGTTCAACCTAAAACCCGAGGAAAATGCACATCTCCCTTATCATGCTCATTTCAAATAGACCACGCATGACTTCCACAAACTCCCAACATAACTTTGGATTGGTGGAGCCAAAAATTATATCATCGACATAGACTTGGACAATCAACATCTCACCATCCACTTCCTTCTTTAATAAAGTCATATCAATGGTGCCACGAGAACACCATTGCTTAAGATTACTATGCTAAAGTCCCGTACCAGATCCGAGGTGCCTGATGAAGTCTATAAAAGGATTTATCAAGCTTGTAGACTTTTTCAGGAAAGTCGGGATCCTAAAACCTGGTGGTTAACACACGTATATCTTTTCATCAATGTCTCCATAAGGAAATGCACATTTGACATCCATCTAATAGACCTTGAACTACTTGTGAGCGGCATGAGCTAGAAAGATTCTGATAGCTTCAAGATGGGCTACAGGAGCGAAGACTTCCATGTAGTCAATCCCTTCTTCTTAAGCAAAGCCCTAAACCACCAAACAGGACTTATTTCTTACCCCAATGCCACGATCATCAGGTTTGTTCTTGAACACCCATTTCGTGTGAATTAGGCATTTGTTTGGTGGTAGATCAACCAGGGTCCACACTTTAAGCTTCCCAAACTGTTGCAGCTCCAATTGCATTGACTCAACCTAGGAAGGATCTTGAAGAGAAGGTTGAACAGTCTTTGGGACAATTTGGGATATAAAACAAGAGAATAGACAAACACTAATCAAACCATATTGGCTCCATATCCAAACTCCATCAGTTATTGAACTAATGATATTATCATGGGAGTGATCTTTCAAGATTTTGAAATCAGAGGGCATAGGTAGGGTAGTGGATGATGGTTGGCTTATGGGTTGTTGATGGGTAGATAAAGGTGAGAAAGATGGTAAGGTAGAGTTAGTTGGAGAGATGGGTGGTACCGGCTAAGATGGGGTAGATGTAGATGATGAGGGAAAAGATGCAGACACAGGTGGAGGTGGCAGATCAAAAGATGATTAGGAAGATGCAATGTCAAATGATGTAGCATCATTTGCAGTTGTAGTGGGAGGAGCTTTAGGAATGATAGGTAATGGGACAGGTGAAATGATGTTTGTTTTAACATTGGAGAAAGAGGCATCATCATCAAAAACGGGAAGATTAAACGAGTTAAACACCGTATGTCAAAGAACCATGTTGGTTCAGATCGAACATCGGAGAAATTAGATTCCTGCCAATCAATGTAAAAGGACTCTTGCACAATATGGGTTCTCTTGTTATACACCCGATATGCTTTTTGAGAAGAAGAGTAGCCGACGAAGTAACATTCATCAGACATAGCACCGAATTTCGTCTTCTTTGCCTGGGTATTCAGAAAAGTGCATGAGCAACCAAATGGTCGAAAGAAGTCAATCAGAGGATTTCTCTTATGAAATAGTTCTTAAGGAGTCTTTATTTTGTCTTTGACTATCAACACCCTGTTTAGAACATATGAAGCACAATTCACCGCCTCCACCCAAAAGATAATGGGTAAAGAAAATTCGATCAACACCATACAGGCAGCTTCAATGAGATTATGATTCTTTCTTTCAGCGACTCCATTCTGCTGAGGAGTCCTCGCAACACTGAACTGTCTCAAAATGCCCTTATTGGCACAGAAAGAATCAAAAATATGAAATCTGAATTTGGTACCATTGTCACTTCTGATCGCTATAACCTTCCTCTTGCTTATCGTATCAATAGAAAGAATTAACTTTTGTAGCTCCTTAGTAGCCTCTCCTTTGTGAGCAAGAAATCTCACCTAGGTGAACTTGGAAAAATCATTTATAACCACAAGAAAAAAAGATTTTTTAGCAATTGATTTAACACTGATTGGGTCAAACAGATCACTATATAACAACTCAAGGGGATTAAATATGCTATTTTCAAGTGTTGGTATATGTAGTTTCTTATGTTGTTTTCCCATGGCACACGCCATGCATTTTTCATCCACTAAAAAGTCCTTTAAAGGTAATCCCCTAACTAATTTGTTTTTAAAATTAACGTGGCGCAATCTGTGATGCCATCAGAAAGACTTAGAAGTGGAAGCTTTGGACAAAAGGCAAGTGAAGGTAGACGTTGACTCCCTTGAACCCATGTCAAGAAGATATGTATCGTTCTTTCTTGGAGCTCGCATTAACACCATTTCTTCTAGAATATAAATCTCTGATTTCAGAAAAGCACATTCATTGGACTTGAACAAGACCAGAATGTTTTCATAAATCTGGGAGACACTCAATAGATTAAAAGCATGTTGAGTGACATAGTTAACTTTCTCTAGAGTAAGAAAACCGTTGGAAACATCTCCTTGGCCAACCATTTTTCCTCATTTCTTATCGCCAGCAAATGCAACATAACCTACATTATTATCAGATAATTGGTCAATAAATCCTTGAGTCCTATCATGTGTCTGGAGCATCCACTATCAACATGCCATACATTGTTTACAACTTTAGTGGATGACTCTTGCAAAAATATCAAAGAACAAGTTAACTAGGTGAAATGGGAACCCAAGTTTGAACAACTCTGGGTTAAGGAGAGACAAGTTTCTTACAAAAGAAATTATTAACCAGTTGAGTCAATCTATTCCTAAATGAGTTCCTATTAACATGTCTATGATGAAGCTCAGGACAATGCTTAACTACATGATTATCTTTACCACATCGAAAATAGTGTGGTTTTAATCTAGGTCTATTATGCAATAAAGTAGGGATTTTATCAATGTAAATTTCCTCATCACATTCAGACAATCTAGAATTAACATTATTGTAAGTCTCATACATGTCTCTACATATGTTTTTATTTACAAAATAATGATTATTTACAAAAGAATATGAGTTTTCATCTGATATACTTGTAGTATTTGTACCACTTGTACTTGCCTAAGATGCTGATGTTACCTCTTCATTTGACACAGAAATATTGGTTAGGGTAAAAGATGGAATGGGATGAGAAAACAAATTTTCAAAACAATTATTTTTAATTTTCTCGTTACTCTTCACGGTGTACTAAGACTAGTGCATCCAAGCCCGCTAGTCGGTCCATAATTGTAGTCCTCACGAACGTGCTTAGGGTTCACACCTTCTAAACCTGCAGACATACTATTAGTATCTATTTTGATCAAATCATTAGAAGGATGAGGAATAGGCATAGCTGAATAACAATAAGTACTAGGACGAGGATAAACATTAGGTTTTTCATATCCCAATCCTGTTTTAATCCTAGCCCCCCTTTGAGATTTACATAAATCATGATGTTTCATCCCGAATATTGTCCATTTATCGAACTTTGACTGAAGTTTGCTTGTTTCAAATACAGCAAGTGCAACCCTTTTAGTCAAAGTGTTAATCAACGATTTGTTTTAAGTGATCATTTGTTTCAAAGCTTCATTTAATTTAACAAAATATTTAGACTCATTTATTTTAAGTTCTTTGTTAATTCGTTTTAAATCTTTTTCATTATCGATTAACAAACGATTAGCTTTGTATACCCTAGATAACCTGATTTGCACGCTGAAGAACACATGTCCTGAATTACCTCACGAGGAAGTCCCATCACCACCTTTTCTACTGCTAAGGCTTTCTCACATTGACACACCGGAGTACTCAACTTGTTTTCCTCGAAAGTGGTAGCAACATCATATTTTCTATGACTTCGCTCGGTGGGTTGATGTCACACCCCTACCGATGGCAGAATCATCGAAGTGGACGAATGTCAAACCATTGTTCATAGCTCATGGAATTAAATAAATTGAAATAATGTTTAATGTCATTTTTCATTGAATAATACTAGGCAATTAAGTCATTACAATAAAACAAAGATATAAACAACAACATAAGATGTTTAATTAAACTAAGTCCAAGTCCTATATGAGCAAGAAGAGTGCCTCAAGTAGCAATCCTGAAACATGTTAAAAAAAATAAAGGGTCAACTTTGAAAGTTGGTGAGTTTTCATGGGTTAGGCATACATATATATATATATATATA
>BJCM01000118.1:0-19277 GCA_018326385.1 Flaveria bidentis | reverse complement strand
CACAATGCCCTAGATTTGGCAAATATTAGCTCTGTTTTGACAGTTCATCTTTACTCAGATGAATGAAAGTCTTTTCCTTTTATAGAATATTGTAGGCCCATTCTTGACCCCTGTGTTTTTCTTTCTTGTAAATACTACTTGTTCTAGACAATACAAATACAAATACAAATACAAACAATTCTTAAATTATTTGAACATATGCACATGATGATATGTTAGGATATGATTCTGATAAACCATAGAAGTGGCCCTAGTTGATGGAAAACTACAAGAGTGATCATCATGAGGTCTGATATATCAGTGTTATACGTTTTCAATACATGTGAAGTGTGAAGTTTGTAGGTCTGAATAAGACTTGATATATGAGAACAATAGAACATGTAATAAAGTGTAATGTGAAAATGATAACAGATGCATGTGAACGATGTAAGGGAATACATATGAACATGGAGTGATCTATTACGAGGGTAGATGAAAATACAATACGCAATACAAGTCGTTACACATGTGAACATGTCCCTGAAAAAACTTGTTATCATTTAATTCATTTTGTTATATGTCAAAAGAACAAAAATCACGAATATGAACTCATATTTTAACTCATTTTTCATATTTTTTGGGCAAAGGGGTGAGGACCACCTATCAATGAGTGGTTACTATTAAGGACAAGACAAAAGGTAGAGGGCACTAACGACTTTTTCATGTAAAAGAATCAAACTTTTAGGGTATTTTTGGCATTTCGCGAACCACATGGGCTTTATTGGCCCAACATGTGAGATGTGATGTAAATCTTGTTTCTATAGTGGACATGTGACACTAGTCTTTCTGTCTTTGTGTAGATGTTGACATTGCATTTCCATTTCCATTTTATTTCCATTCATCTGTTTTTTAACAACTATTCTTTTTCTTTTACAAAACATATAATGATAATAATTCAGTTTTTACATTTTTTTTGAACGGCCAACGAATAATTTTTAAGCCCGGTCACCCGGGTAAACCCAATGACGAAAGGTCACCCACGCCCGCGAACCAGTTTTTACACTTAAATACCAAATAATTGATAATATAGTGATAAACTGATGATCCTCTTGTTAGAGAATCCAAATGAGGCTATTTATAGCTTGGATTTAATGTGCACGAGTCACATTGAGACGATCAAGTCGCGAGGCACTAAGCACAAAATGCACCACTTTTTGTATACGAGGCCCAAGGTATTTATGTATGTGTATTTTTATATTTCTCATATGTTTCGGGTATCACGTACACAAAACTCATATATTAATAAGCTTTATGTATGATTTAATATATAAATAACCTATTTGTATAACATAAAAAGCTATATATATATATATATATATATATATATATATATATATATAACATTTTGATGCATAGAATCATCCTTACGCTAACCTTATACTTGCGTCTTATGTTTTTATTTATTTATTATCCCTACGTCTCATGGAGCATCCAATATGCCTCGTGCTTACCGTAGTAAACACCATGCACCTTGCGTCTGAGTTCACCTCACACCTTTGAGTCGTGTTTTATCAAAACACGGTTTCATGGATAGATGCTAGATTATCATGTTGGTGTTATTCAACATGACCACAAGAATGCCGTTGCACCACATTTCAACTCAAACAGAACTTTCAACTGTGTCACTCATGCATTCATCACAAGCATCGCAAAGTCTTCATCTTTTGCGGTTTCTTTTTTAACCACTTGATGAATTCAAAATGTTTTTCATGTAATGGAGCCTCTAGATAATCACCATGGTTGACACTAAGAGCACTTGTATTGTTTTTAAGAAATCCTAGCGATAAACTAACATGACAACATGCTTTTCTACATTATACGAGAGCAGACACATTGTGATGGCCACACAAACGTCGAATTTGGTTGGATTAATAGGATAATCGGATCCCAATTCATGCCCATGTTGATGTTACCCAACTTGTTAATGAAACATTCACGAACTTGGGTAAGACAGAAACCAACTTTTGGCCGACGAGTGGCTCGATATGCTGCATATAAGTCGTGTTTCTTGAAATACATGACCCTTCATGAGGAATCCGATATTCGTTAAAATACTCGACACCATTCATCCTTTTCTTGAAATACATTGCCATTCATTGTTCAGGAGAAAATTGACATTTTAACAATTAATAAGATTGTCTTTTTTTTACCCAAACAATGTTTTTTATCAGTCTTTAAGACGTGCTACATGTTCTCTCTGTGAAATATTAAAATGTGAAACGAGGATATGCAGCGATTTCGTTTAATAAGTTCTTGGTAAACAAAAAGTCGTGTTCGGTTTACATGTCTAACTATTTTAATATATTAAGTTACAATTAGGTTGTTTTGCAACTTGGTCAAAAGCCCTTAACTCGTTAACAACTTGAGACTACAACCAATTTATCATCTGTCAAGCCCGCTTTAAAATGTTAATGTATTTGATCTGTTTATAAACCGTTACGAGGTTAGAAGGATCATGTTTAAGTAAGATGATTTTAAACGTGTTTAGTTAAACCAAAGATAGATATACCTTACACGAATAGACTCCTTAAACGTGTAGACCTCTCCTGTGCTAGCTACTTTTATTTTGGTAATCGCAGTTTAATATTTAACCAGTGAATAATATAATTTATTTTAGTGGCCTGAAAAAATATTTTTTAAAAAATACATATAAATTGTTCTAAACATTTATTAACAAGTGTATTCATAAAAAGTTGATATCATATCATTTTTATTCTTTCAAATTATATAAGAATACAGAATTTATTCTAAAGTATAATTCCACTTGATAGATAAACTATGTACATGGTACCATTCATGAAATAATATGAACATTTGCTAGTTAAAATATCTAATATGTATGTAAGTTTTTATTAGTAATTTTGGAATATGATTAATAATATTAGTTACATATTCCCTTTTTACTTAAATTTTAAAAGATAAAAAAATAAATAAATTTATAAATCTATAGAAATGGAAAAGAGAGTGGTCTTTGGTCTTGTCTACACCCGACCTAATAAATTGGCGAATATCAAAAATAACTTATACGCTTTCATGATTAATGAACCTAATATATATACACAAATGAAGTATAACAAGCAAAGCATTGTTTTTTGAAAAACAACAAATTATGTTAGTTACCAAAAAAAATGAATGTCCACCTGGAATTTCACAAACTTAGTTGAACACATATACTAAACATAACATAAAATCATTATAAAAAAAATCTTATGGTATATACGTGAGGTAATAGTGCATACCATGATACCAAGTTATACATATATCTTCTTGATCTTAATGTACCATCATAAATATATATACCCAACCTATTTTATAACGAATTAAATATAACAATGTGAAAATATATGCATAATAAAATAGTGCACTCGTATATATGAAAGTAAAAAAATACTATATTATTTACAAATATAAATATATATTTTTAATGATACATAAATATAAAATAGATTATGTATAAGTTACTATATAAATGAAGACTAACTAACTAACAGAATGAACAAGATATGTTTTTTTATAATTTTCTTTTGTATATAATAACCTTAATATTATTATCAACTATAACAAACATAAGCATGAAAAACAGATGATATAACATTCAGAGTGGGTGAGAGGTTGGCACATTGGGTACAATAAGAAAGACATTTAGAGTTTGTGTGTTTATTATGATGAAGCTCCTATTAAGATTAAGATTTTGAGCACTGTTTATAATAACTAATATAAATTAGCAGATAGGATACGAAAACTAAAGTAACATCTAACTGTTTAAAAAGAATTTAATGATACATGAGTGGGTTCATCTGTAAACATACCAACAGTTACGATAACCATATGATATAATTATAACACATAGAAGATAATTAAAATAATAGAAAAAAAGAGAGTGGTTATCTAATATTTAAAACATTACATCCCGCTAAACATATATTATTCTATGTACATATTAATACATGCTTCTCTTTCAAAAATCAAAACACCCCCCCTCTTCCTCTGGTGTCTCAAAAAGATCAAAACCCATATCAAATTGCTGCATGAAATCATGATTTTTAAAGAAAGTAATTCCGTTAAATCTGCAGGTGATCAAGGGCATGATTCAAGTTCTTCCCAAACTAAAGAAGTTACATTCCAAATTCAAATGGTTGGTGTTCATTTCTACCCTTTTTTTCTTAATATTTCATCTTCGATTTTAATATGCTCTAACTTTGGTTGATAATTGTAAACGGGTTGTTCTAAAGTTCAAATTTTATTACTAAAGTTATAATTTTCTTGATATATAGGTATTCGGGTATAGTGATGATCAGCTGCAAATCATTTTTTGAATTGTTTTGATCTTTAAACACTAAATTCTAACCCTCTAATTAAACAGTTTTATGCTACAGCAATATGTTTTGATCAAATTACTGATTTACCCATTTTCAATGTTACAAAAGTATGGGTGATTTTGCTTTTAATCATAATACAGGTTGTAGTTAACTCAATTGGGAAGTTGAGAAATTATCAGATGAACCTGTTTTGCAGCTGATCTTGTTTATTTTATTTGTTTTCATGATATTTCTGCCTTCAAGAATAGATAAGGGTAATTTAGACAGTATATTGTCAAACATAATCAAATAGTGCTGTAATATTTGAATTTAAACTGTATACTTTCAGGTGTCAGAGGAATATGAATTGTAAATGTTTCTTTTGTTTTAATTTTGAGTTTTGAATAACTTTATGTAATTCACAATAGTAACCTTTGATCATTTCACACCACCGAAATTACTTCATACTGTATGTTATCTTGATATTGAACTATCGGGTGTGTAAGTTTTACACATCATATGGCTATTAGAAACCACACGAGAGAAAATGAAGGTCGACCCAGGTGCAGCCTGCAAAAATGGATTCTTTTTTTAGAATTTTGAACTTTTAAGCATATAGCTTGTTTTTCAAGATTTGTACTACGCATCATATGTCTTGACCACTTTGTTGACTTCCTTTGAAAGCATAAGTTCACACGAATAAAGTAACTTGCTTTCAGATTGTATATAATCATGTTTAATCAAAGCCATATGATTAAAACTTTTAAGGGCATATGCTTATAAACTTTTGTTGCTTTTATAAGCATCACATAAACTTTCAATGCTTTTGTTAGTGCAGAATAATTTTGACTGCATTTCCTTTTGTCAAAATCTCTAAATTGTGCTTATGTTTCTTTTATAAGTTGCCAATGATGTGGAAAAGCTTATGTTTCATTCTTTCATACCATTTTTCTCCGTTTTCATGGGTCCCATACAAAAAGGACCCATCGAATAAAAACGGATGGTGAAAACATTTTAAGAAAAAGGCGACAACTTTATTCTTTAAAGATTCATGAGACCAATTGTTCATTAAAAATTGCATCAATTTTTCAATCAAAATCTTTATATATATATTTGTTTTCTTGTTTGTTTTTTAGGGTGGAAACTATCTGAGAGAACAAAATCTGATTATGGAGATACCATCAAGAACATTACAGTCTTCTTCCTGTAATGAATTTGTTCAGATAAAAATGCCTCCAGCGCCTCCTCCACCGCCTCGGTTTCACAAGAAAGTGAATGTGGCAGCATCACCTGAAACTTGTTCATCCAAAAATATATCTTTAAAGAAAAAGCTTTTACCAAAACTGAGTTTTAAGAATAAAAATACTGTTACAGATGTGATCATTCCAGCAGCCTCTTGTTTCTTACCACGACAGAAAGCGTCTATTACAAGATCATGGTCACTTACAAAAATGTTCACGAAGATGACAACACCGTCTCGATCTTTTACCCCGATTGGACAGTCGGACCTGGAGTCCGGGTTGAAAATATCAGGTGGTTCACTTGATTTGCAAGTGAGTTGATTGGATTTTTGACCCTTTAGTCCCATGTTTGCTATAAAATTTTAAGAAAATAGCTCAATAGCATGCTCATTTCGCTATCAGTCTGGTTGGTTGGTTAATGGATGAAACGAGTTTGGGTTGAAACAAGTCATTTTCTGATACGGGTTGAAATGGGCTGGTGTGGTCCAGTGGGTTGACCCGCAAACACTTGTTTGTTCATTTTTTTCGAAAATAATTATTATGTTAGTTATGAATGAAGTGTCTAGATAAAAAAAAATAGGAGGTTAAAATTATTAAAATTAGACTTTGGATCATGTAATGAAAATGTTATATGCTTGATTTCATAGACTAAATTCCACGAGCATATCCCTCGATCTCAATCTGTCCCCATCCTCAATGAAAACACGCATATGAGGAGATCGAATTCCTTTTTCCGTTTGATCACGAAAGCTTCACAGGTGAAAGATTTTGATTGCATAACATCAACCCATATTCCTACTGATGATGATGGTAAGTTTGCTTATTTCTAATAATCTATACCAAAAGGGGTGTTTGGATTTGCATTTTAATTAAAACTGAATATCTATAGTTTTTAACTGTTGATTATTTGAATTGTTAGTTTTATAGCAGCAATTAACAAAATTGATTACTTTGTGAGACATAATTACTTATTTCCTGCTTAATTGTATTTTCATTCTACAAATTATCTCTACAGTCTCACAAAGCTATTATTTTTATGCCATTTATCCTTCAATACATAATTGTGAAAGTACATTGAGTGACTTGTGACAAATGGTATGATGTCTATGAAGCTAATGCTGACGATATAGCAGAAGAAGAGGCCGTTTGCAGGATATGTTATGTTGAATTATGTGAAGGTGGAGAAACCTTGAAGATGAAATGCAGTTGCAGAGGTGAACTTGCATTAGCCCATAAAGAATGTGCCATAAAATGGTTTAGCATAAAAGGTAACAAAACATGTGATGTGTGTCATCAAGATGTTGAAAATCTACCCGTTACACTTCTAAGAATCCAAAATAGTTTGACAAATCAAGATAATGATGCTAATGCTGCCAATGACCACCCTATTGAAGTCAATGCGTATAGGCAAGTTTCAAACTTTTTCAAATCTAGAGTTGAATTTCACATCTAATATCGGTTTTTTGTTGTGATTTTGGCAGTGATATCTATAGGGTGTGGCAAGAAATGCCGATTCTTGTTATTGTTAGCGCGCTTGCATACTTTTGCTTTCTTGAGCAGCTTCTGGTAAAGATTTGTATGGATTTTCATTAGATTTATGGTGAGTTTGTTTTGATAAATTGTGTTTTTTGAAGGTTGGGAAGATGGGTTTAGGTTCTATTGCTTTATCTCTTCCATTTTCTTGTGTATTAGGGGTTCTTTCATCCATGACTTCTTCTGCCATGGGTAAGCTTTCTACCTCACAAAATAAATAAACAAATAGTAAGAAATCCATGGTGTCATGCCGTAACCGAAATAACCGATGAAACCAAACCGAAAAAACCAAAATCGATAAGAAACCGATGGTTTGGTTTGATGGTTTTTAGAAACCAATATTTTCGATTTGGTTTTGGTTTAGCCTGTAACAAAAATCGAAAAAACCGAACCGAAACCATACACACCGAACTTGTAAATTTAGAGGTGTATTCATATACTTATAAACATAACTAGTCCCTATTAGTTACTTAATAAATTATGTTATCTATTTTTTTAAATTTTAGGTTTGAAGAATAATCCTTAAATTTCTTTGTTTGAATTAGTAGATTAATAATTTTTATTGGAATTTTTTGTTACTGTATTTTATGAATTGCAATTATTTTAATGTGAAGTGATTTTTAAAAATATGTAGATTATATTTAGAATTAATCTCGATTTTGGTCCCTGGGTTTTGTGAATAGTCTCCACTTGAGTACCAACGTTTATTTTGTTTCCATTATTGGTCTGAGCTTTGCAAATCGTTTTTATTTTCATCATTTTGACTAACGGTGTTAACTTTTTCTGTTAAAATTTTCTAAAATGATCAAAATATCCCCAAACCCCATCACCATCATCGTCTTCACCCTCTTGAAGATATGGCTCGACCCCGACCGCCACCTCGCCACCAAGTCCGACGACTCCAACTCCACCAAACCCATCTGGAACGAACGCTTCCTCCTCCCTCTTCCGTCGTCTCCCGCCGCCGCCATACTCACCCTCGAGATCTTCCACTCCAAACTCTCAGACACCCCCAAACCCTTAGTCGGAACCCTACGTGCAATGTTTTCAGAACCGGATCGAACGTCGAACCGGATGTCTTACTGGTTTGGTGATCGGACCGGTCGGACCGGATTTAAATATATTTTAATTTTATTTATATATGTAATTAAATATAAGTAATTTATATATGATTTATATCTATATATATTTTATAGTTATATATAAAATTTAATTATATTTGTATATCCGACGTACTAATTTATGGTTTAACACCCTATTTTTACCTATTAAAATTAAAAAAAAACCGGAAAACCGGTCTGAACCGGTCCGGTTTCCCGGTCCGACCAGCGGTTCGGGACGAACCGGCCGGTTCGACCACTTCAAAACGATTCATACTAGACCGGACCGGACCAGGCACCGATTCGCAGTCGAACCGGCCGGTCCGATCCGGTCTCAACAAGATTGCCTACATGTTCCCATTGATGAGTTACCTAACCCCGATGACGTCACCCTCGTCAGAACCTTTGACCTCCGGTCGACCCAACGGGAAGATCCGGTTGAAGCTCGGGTTACGTGAACGCCCATTGCCGGATTACCAAATCACCCCTCAACCGGCGTATTAATACAACACTGCCCCTGCTCCTACGTATGGTAGGTATTCGTCACCGTCGTTCCCGCCGCCGGCTGTTGCTCCTCCGGCTCCGTCGCCACCGCCACCACCGTCGCCGTCACGGCCGTACCACTACGAACCCTATTCCGATCCGTATTCGGGTTATTATCAAGGGGGTTATTACTTTCACCCTCAGCCTTCACAGACTCCACGTGCGTATACTGATCGGCCGGCGAGCTACGACGGTGGTGTTGGTGGTGGTGGCGTTGGCGGTAGCGGTGGTGGTGGGGGGCCTAGTGCTCCGGTGGATTATGCTCAATTTGAGCAGAAGAAAAGTGGTAAATTGAGGATGGAAGCAGGTGTAGGTGGAGTTGCAAGTGGAGTTTCAGGACTTTCAATCCGGCGGTCGGGGTCGAGGCGTTTGTGAGAGTGATCGAGAAGTTAAGCTTGTATGTGGTGAAGACCGATGGGAATGGGGAGATTCGTCGAAGATGTGATTCGACGAAGGAGGTGATGTGATGAAGGAGGTGAGTGGTGAAAGAAGTTAACACCGTTAGTCAAAAGAACGAAAATAGAAACAATTTGCAAAACTCAAGCCAATAATGAACACAAAATAAACATTAATACTCAAGTGAAAACTATTTATAAAACCCATGGACCAAAATCGAGATTAACTTTTATATTTAAATATTAACAAAATAATGTAAGCCTAAACTTTTTAGTTTTAATTCAGTACTTTAGACCATTTTTTCTTTAGAAACTTGAAGGGCAAATGATAAAATCGAAACCAAAATGAAAACCGAAAACCAAAACCGAACGGTTTCAAAAAAGTAGAAACCGACATATCGGTTTTTGGGCTAAAACCGAACCAAACCGACTCATGATCACCCCTACATGGTAGAATTAACTCACCTAAAGAGTTTCTATTTACAGTTAAAAGAAGCTATGCTTGGCTATATGCAATAATCCAGTTCTCCTTGGTCGTCATGTTCGCGCATTTGTTTCACTCTATGGTAAGGCGAATCATTATATTTACGGTGGTACTTAATGAAACTCTTGTAGAAAACGAATTTAATATGACATAACATTATAAATGTTTCATCACGTGACAATCGTTTTAATGTCATGTAGGCTCATGTTCAACCTATTTTATCGATTTTTCTAGCAATGCTAGCGGGCTGTGGGATTGCAATATGTGGTACGGTGATTGTTGTAAAAGTATTGAAGTTAAGAAGATAGTGTAGCGCACAATATCAACAATGAGATTCTTAAGTTGTTATTGTACCATCATCACTATCACTTAGTGTTCAATAGTGCACCACCACCGCCATCCTAGCCATCATGTATGGGTTCTTCTGATGTTTTCAATCTAGAATCGTCACCAAACTAAGCTCCAGTCGTCAACACCACCACCAATCACCCACCACCGTCATCTCTCACAAGCCACTTACACTAAGGAGAAAGCTTGAAACTTAGAAAAAGAACTAATTTTTTTGCTTAATTTGTGTTGAGATTCTGTAACATTTTGCTACTCAATCTATACTTTGTAAAATAAATTTTTGAGTAAACTTTACTTTTTGTTTTCTGTAATTTAGTCCAAATAATAGTTTTCATTCAAAGGTTACAAAATTTTGATTTGTTTCGTGTGGTTTGCAACTCGTTTCAAACAATTCCAACTCACTAACACCGTTAGTTTTTTTCTGTTAGCTTTAAGGGTATTTTAGTCAATTTATCGATAATGACTAATTATGCCATTTATTCAAACTTGTTTAGTGATTTAAAGAAATAGTTATTTAAACTCCAATCCCCACTGCCATCGGCCACCATGAGTGACGCCCCAACCGACAACCATCAGTGCCGCCGCCACCTGTCACCATCACAACCCATCTTCCATCTCTATCCTAACACCAAAACCCACCCCACCACCTCCTGCCACCTCCACCATCACACCACCACAGACCTCCGTCATCACTCCACCATCGCACCACCATCGCACCACCGCCACCATCACACCACCAATGACCTCCATCATCACTCCACCATCGCACCACCGCCTACCTCCATAATTACATAAGTAACTTTAATAGAAGGTACATATATATTTGACTCAGTTTTTAAACTAATTTTAAATAATGAAACAAATCTATTTCAAATTAAGCAAAATGAGCTCCGTATACTATTAATATCAGTACTAGAAAAAAATATTAAAAAAATGCAAACATACAAAGTTATTGTAAATTTGTCACAAAACGCGTTTTGCGAAAAGTTTACAATGGAACTTTGTTTTGTCGCAAAAACCCTTGCTAATATTTGCGACAAATTTCCAATAGAAATTGCGACAAGTTTGCAACAAGAATTTTGTGACAGTTCCAACAACCAATTGTGTAACAAGTTTGCTACAGAATTTTGATAATATTCTAACAAATATATACAACATATATGCTCCAAACAATTTAAATATTATAATATTTCCGATAGGGTGTGAATTGATGATACGACACAAACCTAATGAAAAACTAGAGTATTTACCTTAAGCACTGTTAAAAGTTCGAATCCTATCGGAGTACGTATAAGTTTGTTGATGTTAGTTAATACGAGTAATTACGGCTGGTAAAAATGCAATATTAAATTATTATTTCCACATACAATTTGTGCATGAGATGATCAACTGATCAAATTCTCACCATCAACAAACAATCAATGATGTATGATAACAATCTCATCTGTAACTAACAACTCCGATCATCAGAAAACCACAAATTGGATACAAAATCAATGCTATGAATGATGAATCCTAAACTCTATGATATGATACTCCGAATCCACAGATCTAGATCTAAATGTAGAAACTAAATTTCAATCAAATTCAATAAAATTCAAGATCAAAAAACTTATCTGTCAAAACTCCAATCGTGCCGCCTGACTGTACCGTGCTCGCCGGAGATTCCGCTGCCGTTTCCGGTACAAAACGCCTCCGACTCCGACGACACACGCGGCGGCGATCAATCCAAACGCCACACCGACCTTCTTCCCTCCGCTCATCCCGCCGGACGGAGATTCCGTCGGTTCTTCGCTCTTCACTCCGGCGGATACATCGCCAGCCTCCGCCGGTGCCGGCGATGGTACCGGTGACGGTGACGGAGATCCGTCGTACGGTGGTGGATCTGACAGATCTGAAGGCGGAGGAGCCGGTGGAGAAGATATTGAAGGTGAAGGAGATGAGGAAGAAAGTGAAATTGAGTCGTTTGAGCCTGATTGTGGTGGAGGAGACGGTGATGGTGAGAGTTCCGGTGGATCTGAAGAAGAGACGGTGAGAGTGAGGAGGAGTGTGAAGGTGAAAATGTGAAGTAGTGTGTTGATCGCCATTGTTGTAGAAGATATTGTAGATCTGTAATTGTTGAAGATCAATGGGAGAAGATATTGTAGATCTGTGATTGAAGTGAAGAGATGGTGGAAATGTGGAATATAAGAGATTGAATCGCCGTCGGTTTGGGAAGCAGCGTAAAGATGACAGAATCTCCGGCGTTGACTATTTACCTTTATTGGTTTTATTTTTATTTTAAGGGTAACCTGGTTTTTTTATTTGTGGGAGGTGGAAACAATGAGACATGATAAAATATATAATACAATTGATCTGATTTGTTTTTTTTTCAAAATTTACATCAAACTTATAGTAATTCGAAACCTTTCTTATAACTCGGTGGAAATCTTTTCTATCAAGGTGCGTTTTGTTTGGGTGAGCAACTCGTCGGGTGAAAACGTAATTGTGAGCTCCTGGATGAACAATATTTTGATATGGTTTACATGGTCTTTTACAGATGGTGCCAGAGACAAGAGCGATATGCTAGCAAGGACGTTGACTCATAAGGGGGGTGGAGATGTAATTCTCACATTGGTTGAGGAGAAAACGAAACATTCCTTAAATGGGTGGAAACCTCCTCTAACAAGACACGCTTTACTTAGTCGAATAACTCGTCGGATAAAAACAAAACCGTGAGTTACTAGATGGGCAACCCATCGAAAGCAAACGAATAATATATTAATACGATTTACATGCGTTGTCACTACTCAAGTATTATTAATTTAGAAGCTTTTGCATTTGCTAAGTGTGCTAGGTCAATTATTGTTACACATAACAAAACAAAATGTATATATTAATACCAAAGAAGGATTGCACAATCTCATTAGCCACCGGCTTTGGTTTTCAAAGTATAATAATATTTAATATGTATTTTTTAAATCTACTAAAAAATACATTATTTGCCCAAGACTTAAACGGATCCTTTAAAAATGAGATTATAATGCACTTGGGCATCACTAGACCAAAATTCTTATGGAGTTCATTGTAATATATTCTAGTATTGTCATTATATATTTCATTTTAATTATTATTATGTACTACCGGATGTAAATGTAGTCTTTCAACTAAATTGTTATTTGATCAATGTTTTTTAAAAGCATGTTATCATTACAAAAGAATATAAGAATGTGTCACTTGATAAAAAGACGATGGTATTAAGCTAAAAATAAAATTTGTGCGATCTTTAAGATGACACTTGCATGGTTCATTGGTTCTTACCTTAAAACTAAAATTTTGCACAATCAAACAACCAGTTATATCAGAGTAGACTATACGTACCGCCATACCCTAAATACACTTCATATGAGTAAGATTAAAAAGATAAATTAGTAAAGTAAATTAAAATAAATAAAAGATAAAGTATGTTTAACATAATTGGTTAGGTGATAGGCATGTCAGCTAATTAATAATGAAATGATACCGTCATCTTGTTTAACGTATGAGATTATGAGATCTAAGCAACAAATGTGTTATTTTTGAGTTAGTTGTGATAATCTGAACCCTAATTAAAATTTGTCGAAATGACTGTGTTTAAAACATTAAAAAAAAAGAAAAATACCAGTTTTATGATTTTTAATTTGAAGTAACCTATTTTTCAAGCCAACCATTTTGAACGTAGCGCTACTTCACATGGAAGAAACTGAGGCATGTTTTTATTATTTTTTTAAAATGATTATTTGATATGTAGTTAAAAATATACCTCTGTTGTTTGCTTAAGCTTAATAACTCTAATCAAAAGTAAAACCACCTATCAAAAACCTCAACTTATCTCTTTGATAGAAATATGCATTTAATTATCTATAGACGTTTTTGTAACACACACAAAGATATGCTTTAGGATGAACTTTCTTGGAAGCATGTTTAAAAAGTTTTTAACAACAATTTCATTTAACAGAAATACAGAAACTAATCATGAAACTTGTATACTGCAAGATTTAAACTTACAATTATTTAGTTGAGGAGTATACCGTTTACCATCAAACTATCCTATTAACAACGCGAAAAACTGTTTTGATTACCTTTCGGTCTTAATTTCGGATAATCAGATCTTTGTAAATTTAAAAAGTAGCTATCAATGATTTGCCTAAAAGCCCTATTATTATTGATTTGTAAAAAGAGTTATTTGTGAAATTACATTGACTCTTATGATGTATATAAATTTATACATTTAATAGTTCGAATCAATCTGTTTCGTATCTTCAAAGTGCTTATGAAAGATTGTTCACGTTTTACAGTCAAACATGTTTGCGTTGACTTGTCAATGATACTATCATGTGACATTATCTTTTATAATCGAATAACAAAAGAATATGCCTAAAGGGTAACGTATACTAATACCTAACTAAAAATTATTTCTTTTAATGTGATTATGACATTATCCATTTTTCTTTATTAAACAACAAGGAGCCCTACCTAACGTATAAATGAAACCCAACTATCTTAATTGAACTAGATAAAACCGATAAAAACACGATTTACCTTTTTTTAGCTCATAAGTTTTTAAGGCTTGTTAAACTGATAACTGGTCAGTTTAAATGTCAATTCATTTCCAGTAAATTGATAAAAATATTATATTCTAGACCGAGAATGAATATGCTACACATTGCTAATGTATACTACAACATATAACCTTTCAAGGTGATTGCCCTCTGGCACAACATCAGGTTTAAATCTTATTTTCGCTTGTGTCCTACAAATGTTAATTCTTAACTTTTTGAAGGCTATCTGTCTAAAGCAATATGTGATTTATTTGATCTTGTTGTCTTGTTGGTTAAAAGTATTAGCGGCCCATTATATTTGATTCTTATGACTAAAAGAAAATATAACAAACATATAAGTTCTTATAAATTTCTTAATTATCTCACACTTTGATCTCGAAATTATTTGACCACCAATCATATTCAAGAATGTTAAAAAATGATAACACTTGCATTTTACAAATAACATGACATGAAAGAACATACATTAATACAATTACATGAACTGAAACCCAATTGTTTCCAAACATATACAAGGCAATAACTTAACAACCATGAATGAACATCTTTCAACCTTAAGCATTGCTCCTGAATGAGCCAAGTGCTTTGATCGCGGCGGCTCTGAGTACAAACTGGTGGTAGACCGCGGCGGCAAAGGCTCCGATGAAAGGTCCGACCCAGAATATCCACTGCAACATTGAAATCAAATCACTCAAATAAACAAATTGTTGAGCTAAAAATATGTAAATAGATAACCATTAGCAAAAAGAACATTGCATACTTGATCATCCCAGGCCTTTTCGTTGTTGTAAATCACCGCGGCACCAAAGCTTCTGGCGGGGTTGATACCCGTGCCGGTGATCGGGATGGTGGCTAAGTGCACCATGAATACGGCAAATCCGATAGGCAGTGGTGCCAATACCTTCACATTTTCAAATTTGTAAATTAGAATATTAATTAACATATGTATTTTAAATTTTAATGAAATACGTCCGATATAAGACAACTTTGATAATTTCAGTCTTGTATCTGTCAAACCATTAAGTATAGTTTATAATCTTATCCAATTAAGCGTTACAGGTTGGATTCATTTTATTATAATATATATAATAGTTTTAAGTTTCTAATTACCTCATAAACAAACTTATTATATTCTTTTAAGATAATGTTAATTAATTACAATATATATATATATATATCAATATGCATAGTTGGTTCGTAGACATATGTTTTAAATCATTTTCATATAATAATAAGTATATAAAGGTAATACCATACAAACCCGTGAAAAGTTTTATAACTTTATAATTAATCTCATACTTAAATAGCAGTCTCGTGGTAAATGTCTCGGGTTTTCGTTTTTATTTATTAAATTAAGGTTTTTATGTTATTTTTAACGATAAGATGTGCTTACAGGAACATGGGAGTCTCGAGCATTTCTCTTAGGATCAGTAGCCGAAAAGACAGTGTAAACAAGAACAAACGTCCCAATGATCTCCGCCCCAAGCCCGGTCCCCTTGTTGTAACCATCAGCCAACTCGTTCGCACCACCGCCATAGCGGTTGTAGTACGAGCTCTGGAAAGCCTTCACCAACCCAACACCACAAATGGCACCCAAACACTGCGCTATCATGTACCCCAACGCGCGTATCAACGACACCTTTCTCGCCACAAACAACCCGAACGTCACCGCGGGGTTAATGTGTCCCCCTGGCTCATTTTAGCAAACACCAGTTAGTTAGTTTGTTACTTAGTTAGTTAGTTAGTTAGTTAGTTAGTTTTTTTTTGAACAAAAGTTAGTTACAGTTGAAGAGACTGAAGTTTTTACCAGAGATACCAGCAGTGCAGTACACAAGGATGAAGATCATGCCCCCGAAGGCCCACGCGATACCGAGGATGCCAACGCCACCACACTGATCGGTGTTAAGGTTAGGATCGGTTTGGCTTTTGTATCCGATGACGGTCAAGACGGTGACGTAGAGGAAGAGGAGAGTGGCGACAAACTCCGCGATTAAAGCGCGGTAGAATGACCATTTGGTGAGTTCTTCGGGGTCGAATAAGGCGGCCGGGGGCGGTTCGTGGTAGTCCTTGGTGGCGTAGTCGCTGCTGCCGCCGTGGTGCTCCGCCACTTCTATGTCTTTTGTCATGGTTTTGTGGTGGAAGTGAGAAGTGATGAAATGGTTTTGTGAGTTGAGTGTGTTGTTTGTGGGGGGTTATGGTGGGTATTTATGAGGAATTGAAGATAATACAATGATTAAGATTCTAGTATTGCAAGCTTAATTAACATATATTTGTGATTATTGAAATTAAATTATACGGTTTACTAATTTTACTATTTTATAATAGAGGTACCTTTCAAGAAAAGTAACAAAGTTTTTCATAACTCTTATACATGTTAAATAAATAAAATATTAAATATAATTAAGTTTCATTATTTATAATAATGATATCAATTTTGTAAATTTTTGTTTTAATTTTTTTCAATATTTTGTTTCAAAGCAAACCAATTTAAAAAATGTCATTTTTAAAAATTTGGTTAAACTAAACCTTTGAGCAACGTGTGTTATATAACTTACTAGGTTATAACCCCGTGTAATACACGGGTTGTTAAAATTTAAAGTTATACTTTTCGTGATAGAGATTTTGTTTTTACATATTTATAAAATATTATATGATAGAGGACTTAAATAGTTATAAAAACATTTAATATTAGGAGAGAGATAAAAAAATTAGAGAAAAATTATTTAATTAATATGAGAAAGAGGCGAGAAAAAAATATTGAGGAGAAATGGGAGAGTGACACGTGTCACTTAATATTTTTGTTTATTACGACTAGTTTTATTATTAATTTTAATATAATACAAACGACATTTTTTGGTCCTAATTTGATTAAAGAGTTTACATTTAAGTAGACACAATAGCATATTTTAAAGAATGTGAATCTTAAGTTTTAGCCAGTGTGAGTTCAAATGGCTGTTAAAGGAAAAATACAAACGGCTAATTCTTTTGGTTTCTTTACATCTTGGTTAGGTTAAAAGAACTTGGACCACAAATATATAAATAAGAACCAGAAATAAAACAACTGTTTGTGTCAATGAGCACATGGATGATATAAGTGACGAAATTAATTTCCAGAAAAAAATTACGTATGAATAATGTTCATCTATATTCTCTAGGCTTTAAAATCTCTAAATTTTGACATTATATATCATAAAATAAATCATTTTTATATTTATATGATAGCTAATAAGTTTTTACTTCTATGGTTCTAAATTAATGGAAATATATCGTATAGTGGTTAAATTTATGCTTTTGAATTTCTAGATGGGTGAAACTTGTTATGAAAGTTTGAGAAATAAAAATATACATCAATAGATTAAAAGGAAATAGTTTTTCAGAAAAATTGAATATTGGGAAAATATTTAATTCATCATTTATAGAGATAATTTATTATATGAAATGTATAACCATAATCTTATATCACTAATGCCCCACTAATGATTGTGGCAGTTTGATTAATGAGTTTTGACAGATGGAATCATCTGGAAAGACACACCCAACTCAGCTCAAGAATAATTTCTCCAAAATAAATATAATGTTAAAGTCATCTAAAACAAAATATGATTGTTAAGGTCTTTACAGGAGTTTGAATTACACCAGCGTTTCGTTGCGGTTGTTTGAAAGTATACAAAATGTCGTAATTATAGTTTTTGAAGTTATATTGGTTTTGATGATTAATTTAATTATATAAGCACTCAAATTCTAATGGATATCTACGCATGTTTAACTATTTATACCGTCATGATATTATTACCGAACATATGGTATTTGATAGATCATGAATATTAATTACTACGACTACGTTTTAAGTGTTGAAATAAAAAAAATTTATTGGATGTAAAACTATGTATTATGATTAATAGTACATTATTATTTAATTGTTACTGATATAATAATATTATAAAAATATATTATAAAGTTGTAACTAATAAAATAATAAATGGTGTTGTTGGGGAATATATCATTATTATTAATATAATTATATTTGTTATTTGATGAAACATATTAAAGAATGTATCATAGGCTGACAAATTTAGTCATTAATACCAAAACAAAAAGTATTTCGCACTTGAGATAAACGGGCCGGTATGTTTAATCGGTATATATCATATAATCTCACATTTGTCCCAAACTCATGATAATAATAAAAAGTAATCTTATACCCAGTCTTATACTTGCTTGCCCGGCCACATACCCATCCCAAGTTTCTCAGGTTTCAAGTATTTTCATCGGGCTCGGGTTTAATATAAAAAAAAATTGTTAAAATCTTGATCATGACGCATACTTGAGTTTTATTCACATGGTCAAGTATTGGAGTTACAATTGCCTATGGTGTCGCTCAATCTTTTCTTTCTATTTGATCTGATGAATGGGTGGAATTGTGTTATATCTATAACGCTAAAATAGACAAGTATTAAGCATAGACATGTACAAACCGGTTCGGGGGCCCAAACCGGTTCGAGTCCCAAACCGAAACCGGTTTGGTCAAATTTGGTCAAAACCGGTTTGGCCCGAAACCGGTTCGGGTCCAAACCGGTTTCAAAACCTAAAATCCCAAACCTATCAAACCGGTTTGGGTCGGTTTGGAACCGGTTCGGGCCCAAACCGGTTCGGCCCAAACCGGTTTTGTGTTTTTTTTTTTTTTAAATTTTGATTTTTGTTATATTCAAAGAAAAT
>BJCM01000117.1:0-19807 GCA_018326385.1 Flaveria bidentis | reverse complement strand
CCAAAGCAGTATGTACTGCCGGAGAGTGCCTCGGCCCAAGAGATCACCGGGTAAAGTATATGTGTTATGAAGTTATATGGAACAAGATTAAAGATTATGGTGTCGGAAGAACAATTTTAAAAATACTTCTCTTTAAATTTCTATAAATCTTGTTGACACTCAAAAAATTAAATTTCTTCTTCTCTCTTTTCATTATCATGAGTTTGTTTATATACTCATTCTAATAAGTTCATATTAATGTGAGTTTTATGATTCACAATCAAAACTCACATTTGATTTATGAAATGTTTTATAAAACCAAATTAAAACTCTTATTTTATTCATGACATGTTTAATACCAATTTTAATAAAAATTATGATTCATAAAAAATATTCGTAATATTTATTAAAGGACTTGTTCAACATAAAACATTTATTTTAATTAATATATGTCTTTATTAGCATTAAAAAATTGCAATAATTTCCTACTATAGTCACTCAAATTTTATTTTCTTCATTCCGATCACTTAATTTCGAGCATCGATATCAATTCATCTTAGCTTCAGTTTGGACACGGTATAGTTCGTTACAAAATGAGAACTTGAACCAATAAATAAATAACTATTTATATAACAAATATATAAATATAATTATTTTGTGCCCAAAATTCCAACAGCCGTAACGATTAAACATTGTTTTTATTTAGTTTGAGCAATCAACGTAGCATAATCGTGGTTGTTTACAATGATGCTATGGTGTCACAACAAAGTATTGCTGACAAACAGAAGTACAGCCCAGTCATCGGTGTTTGGTATTGACCTAATCGAGCCAAAAGGCGAGGATGATTTTCTGTGTGAGTGAGGACGCGACGTTTAAATGGCAAATGTTGGTACTAGCGGGGCAAACTGTGAGAGTGACTTCAAGACTAGATTTGTGATTCCAGGCAGAAATGTGAATTGGGTGATTAATAACAATTTACAATTTCTAACCTTGATTCGATGATTTGCGCAAAAAAATCCTCACTAATTATTGATTATATTATATATATTTTTATTAAAACTCAAACTTGAGAAAACAGGTGTTTGATGTTCTTAATAAAAGAAATGCGTAAAAATAACGTAGTAAAATTATGGATACAATAATCATTCAATAACTAATTTTAATAAAATGGGTAAACATATAATATATATGTTTTAGAAATGAGAAATATGTAATTAATTTTTAACTTGGGTAAATATGTAATTAAAGAGTTTAGGAAGAGGAAATATGTAAATGCCCATATTATTAAATACAAAAAGTTTATAATTAAGTGACATCTTAACTAGAATTAGGGAGACAAATTAAGTAGTGTAACAAACACTTGTACTTTACACATCAAAAATGAATAGCATGCGTCTTATAATGGAGAGTAAATTACAATGGTCACCCTGCTAATGGTACTATCATTGCAATATTCATTATTGGCATATCTTTGTACTTAAGTGGTCATCGTTATCAAACTTAACGAGAAGTGTAAATGTGATGAACACGTGCCTTAGTGAGAAGATAAACAGTGGCTAGTTATTTGAAAGTGAAAAGATTATGGTGATTTCTTTCACATTGTTAGAAGGAAGTGGTTGTCACTAGTTTATTAGAGAAAATATTGATATATGAAGAAGAAATGAAGAATGATGAAGAACATCTATTAGTGGGCGCCCAAGAAGTAGATGTAAGGTGAATATGTTTAACATTAACCGAACCACTAAAAATCCTTTATTCAGTGATATCCATGTAACACTTTAACGTTTTATTTAGAATGCTTACTAATTTGATATATATACAATTAGAGTGTTTTTTTCCCGTAACAATGATCATATTTGAAGCTTCTACTTTAATATTATTCATTTAGCTTTTTTTTAATCAACGTTTCCTTTTTATGAGGAAAAAAACTAATGTTTACTAAACTACACCAACTTTTAATATATCTTATTATTCTCATATTAAAATTTTAATCTTAGTCTTTTTTAAAATGACTCTAAATCTTATTCCTAATTAGCTAAACAAGTGACTCGTAAATTAGATAGATATGCTCGTAAACAAAAAATTAATATTCAGACCACACTACCATGTATCTCACAAGCATATATCTATCACTTTATATAGACGTATAACTTACCATACAACAACTTATACGGGCATATAAGATTATATACATGTCCCATATAGGCGTATAAACTAAAGTATACAACGCGACGTATACCAACAGATTTATAGAGTCATGTACTCGTGACATCCACTCAATAATGGTTGATTAGTACCCTACATGGTGCGTATAGCATATCCCTGAAGAACATAAACATGGATACTATACATAGTAATTTTTCCATCAAGAAGCCTTCATCACTACTATACGATATAACCATATAACAATCTAATACTCATTATCATTAAGAAGTGATAATTAACAATAATAATTTTATTATTATCATCATGATTCTTCAACCATTGTCTGCTGCTTAAGAAGTCTCTGCTGCTTCAAAATAAAAGCCTCCACAGCCAACCGGAATTCTTCATTACTCAGACTCTCCACCGTCGACGACGGCGTTGCACCACCGTCACCGGCGGCCACCGCACTCCTCCGCCTCTCCGTCACCGACCTCCGCAGTTCTCCGTGAGGCTTCACAGACAACTCTCGCCTCAACTTCACCGACTGCGTTCTCTGAAACCTCTCAATCTGCTTCGTCGCCCGTTTAATGGCCGTCTCCGTCGCAAAATCCGATACAACTTTCACCTTCATCTTCTCATCTAGATCTACAGTTTCATGATGAACTTTCTCCATTACCGGAGATTCAATTTTCACCTTCATCTCCGGCGATTCCTCCACCGGCGGAGTAACAGATTCAATAACCGAAGCAATTGCACTTGTTCTACGATGATCCGTAGATCTAAACGTGTTATCTTCAACAATTTCCGATCCGGCGGATTCGTTACCGACGTCGGAGTGACCGGAGAGAACGTAACAAACAACAACGATCAAATTCCCGACGAGAAACACAACGTGTTGCTTCAACACGTAACACGAACAGGCGTACAGATACTCACCGAATACTTTAAAAACCGTAGGAAGGCGAGACGACGACCATGAAATCAACGCTACAACGATCAAAACTTCAATCAGTCTCAAAACTTTTGCAATGTTGTTAAACAGCCTGTATCTAGCAAGCGCATTGGCCTTCTCCACTTGAACACTGTCAATAAAACCGTAGGAATCCATCGTTTCTCAGATTCGAGTGTTGAAAACTACGATTGAATCGAAAATTGATGAAGTGTTTGAAGATTGAGTGATTTACGAGTGTTGATCGTTGTAGAAACAGAGTGAAACAACATGAAATTGAGTCAATATGTTACAGCGATCGAGTACGATCACGTGGAATATCGTCAAAATTGGAGGCTTAGAGTGACCGTAAAGTGTGTTTATGATCAGTTGTTTGTAACAGAGGGGGTGGGGGACGATGGAATGACTATGAATGGAATGTACCAATTTATAGGGCATATAGAATTATTAAAAGACACAGTATAATTTCCTTTTTTAATATATATCTTGTATTTGAATTTTAAAAGTATGGATGTTGATTTAAAATAGTTAAGGATCTACTTCACACTCTAAAAAGGTAAAATATATTGTTAAATCTTCTTTCTAAATTGTTAAAAGTAAATTTTGGTATCGATTAAAACAGATTCATAATGCAAAAAGTAAATAGGCTGGGTGAATTCGAAACGATGTATGCCTGTCTATAAAAACTAAAGATACGAAAATATTTTATAATTGATATGGTTAATGTAAAGTAGAGTGTGTATTCTACGGTTTGGTTTCGTTTAATTATGGATTTGAATTGAACTTCTAATTGATCTCTTTTTGATTTTTAGATTTTTAAAATTGATCGTTTTCAGTTATAAATAATTTAGTTAATTCAGTTATTATAAATATAGTTTAGTTAACTTGATTAACACCCTTATTATAACATGATTGCATCCAAGATAATTTCAATTGTTTGTGACAACTAGTAGTATGTTATTTATAAAATTTCCAACGAAAATCATCAAACATACAACATACTTTTGTGAAAAATTGTGAACTTGATTTAAATAACAGTCTGATATATTTAATTTGATTATGTATACACATATAACAATTACCAAATAATAAATTAATTTAATAAAATCATGATCGAATTATCCTTGATAAGTATTATTGCAATTATGGTTTGATTGTTATATTTCATACTCACTCCTGTTTAAAACTTTAACTCCAACTTTTATGTACGAGTAAAACATTTTGTTCTTAACTTATTCAAATTTAAAGAATTATATAATTTTAACCGCCAAACTAATTTGAAAGCTATTTAGGGGATTACAAAATCTAAAATTCTTACACTAATCCTTTTGTATATCAACTAACAAGACGATTTTAGAGTATGTTATTGGCATCGTAATCGTAGATGGCTAGACGAGTCACGACATTTCTTTAGCAACATATTAGCATAGTATACCCCCTTAAGATATCTCGTGCTACATGCTTTAAGTGCAATAGTGATCTCGTATGTTTTGAAATATTGGACCTTTTTCAAGATGATTGAAATTAAAAAAATCTAACAATTATTACCTTGTTCCTTAGACAGAAGAATGTAATATTTAAAGGGCGTGTGGGTAGTACGGCGGGCACCAACCTTTGGAATATAGCACTTGTCACTTATCCCACTTCGTCCTCTTTATGTTTTATTAATATAATAATCATTAAAAATAATTTTCTAACAATAATCATTATACAACAAGAACAATAAAAGTTACAAACCTACAACACAATGTTGCTTTGTTCGCATCATTTGATTATTTTATACTTTTATGTTAGTTCTATATTCATGACAAGAGTCGATCATTTTTTTCTTAGGTTTAAAGTATAGCCAAATAACTAACAAAAATGATATATAAGTTTAAATTTTAATTTTATAAATTTGTAATAATGTGTTTGTTGATGTAAATCCGGGTGGGTGAGTCCATTTCGGATTGTGACAATATAAACTCTCAAAACGTATATATGCAATTGGTAGTGAAAGGATCAACGAAGGTCGTACCAATTCATCCTCTTAATCTTGATTTTTTTATTTCCTAGATAATATTTAGATTTTGAATAAATGATCATATCAAGAAAAATATCCACCCTTAGTCTAGTGCTGGCGAGAAAGCACAAAAATAAGTAATAACCATCGACCATCATTTTAAAATTTTCTTCTTATGTATTTATGATCAAGACTTTTGATTATAAAAGTTACTTCAAAAGCCTGGTTGTAAGGCATTTTAGTAACCATGGTTTTCACCTTCTTTAATGGGAAAAAACTTTTAACTATGCAAAGGTCGGTAGACATGAGTTTTTTTTTTCTAATGGTGATATTCTATTCAATATGTTCATCCAGAAAATGTTTGAACCCGGATTTTTTAGAAGATCTTTTAGACGTCTTAATTACTATTACATCATCTTAAGAGATTATGTAAGACACCTAAAGAATTGTGCTATTTAGCAACAGTAACAATTTTAATTCAAAAAAGGTTATTAATGTATCTAAGACATTAAGTTGTGTTCGAATAAAGTTTTCTCTACCATTATCAAAATCATTAGCATTTTTTATTTACTAATTGCATCAAAAATTTTGATTTGTTTTAGAAATATTCAAAATCTTGACTTTGTTTCACAACCGTCGTTCTAAGTCTCTAAGATATGTTGTAAACTATAATCGTGAAATGATATTGACGTTGATAAGACTTTCTTCATAGTGAAATGTTTAAATACAAAGTTTTATAAAACTAAAAAAATATAAGAAACATTAAGACTAACACGTGTATTTTGATAAAAATTAGCTTATGGGCAAAATTGGTAATTCCCTCTTCTCAAGTTCCATCTTTTTTTAATATTTATCACTTTTCATACGACATTATTTTTTTAAAAAATTATACCGTATAACAAGAATTTTCAATATTTAAAAGGCGCATGGTATTGATATAAGAAAAATAAAGTTTTTTTACATTTTTTAAATCATTGTGTAATTACGCCAGGTCATTCGTGTAATCTTCTAAATTGATAGGGATTACACAATTATCAGATGAGGAAATACATAATTAACTTGAAACATAAATTGTGTAATCTTTTGAATTGATGAGGATTACACAATTATCTGATGGGAATACATAATGAGCTACCAGATGATAATTACAAATTGACCTAATCATGATTAGATAATAAACTGACAAAAACGTAAAAAAAATTACATTTTCAGCATTGTGTTATTTAAAAATCACCATTTTAAAAAACACAATAGTCATCATTAAAATTTAAACATAACAGGTAACATAATGACCAACACTAGACTCGATGATTAGAAATAACATAATGAACTGTTTGATGATAATTACAAAATGACCTAATCAGGATTACACAATGAATTGAAAAAAACATAAAAAGTTTACATGTTCAACATTGTGTTATTTGAAAATCATAATTTTAAAAAACATAATGTATAACAAAATAGCCAACATTAAACATAATAAGTAATTTAATGATCAACACTAGACTAAAAGATTAGCAATAGATACAATGAGTTGCTTAATAAGAATTACAAAATGACCTGATCATGATTACAGAATGAATTAAAAAAATAAAAAAATTACATTTTCAACATTGTGTTATTTGAAAATCTTCATTTAAAAAAAAAACACAATTTATAACACAATGACCAACATTAAACTCGACAATTAGCAATAGACATAATGAGCTGCTTGACGACGATTACAAAATGACATTATTAGTATTGCACAATAAAAAAAACAATTGTTAACATTAGACACAATGAGTAACATGATAACTAACATTAGACTCGATGATTAAAAATTACACAACGAGTTGCTAGATGTAGATTACACAATGACTCACTCAGGATTACACAATAAACTGAAAAACATAACAAAATTATATTTTTAGCATTGTATTATTTGAAAAATAATATTTTTAAAAAACATAATGCATAACAAAATAATCAACATTAGGCACAATGATCTGAATATTACACATGATCTGATATTACACAATGAACTAATGAATATTACATAATGAACTGAAATAAGGTGAATTTTTTATTTTACTTTTTTATGTATCAAAATTATAGGTGTCCTAAACATTAAAAAAAGCTCGTTTTTATGGTGTGATTTAATAATAATATTAATAATGTATAGTTACGAGCGTTTAAAAAAATGATAGAACTTGAAAAAGAGCAAAATACCCTTATTCTATAATTTAAAGTTTTAAACAATTTATATCATTATACAAACGATTTTTTTAGCACTTAGATCTTAAATCTAATGAATAATAATCTATCTCACTCTTTTTAGTTTTTTCACTATTTTTCTAATGACCTCACCCTTCTTTATAACCATGTATTTTCTAAAGCTTGTTTAAATTATAGGATTTTTAAATGATATATTCATCATTTATTATTTATTATTTATTATTTTTCATGTGTTACAACATATACGTTTGGCACTTCATATTTCATCATTCTTGATTTGACTTCTTGAAAACTAATTTGATTCCCATATAGTAAACGTACTAAATGAAAATATTAAGAATAATAGTTATTTATAAATACTTAGAAATTATAAAAATTTAAAATAAGATATGATTAAAATTATGTATAATTAACTACTTTAGATAATAATACGATGACATTTTTCGAAACATTCGTCTTTAAAAAAATTTTACTTTATAAATATTGTTTTTCTCTAACACTGTAATTTCTTTTAATTACTTTTTTAAACCATGATATTTCTTAAAAGTTCTTTCTATAATAAAACTATATATTTCATACATTTTTGTTTAAAAAAATATTTTATAATTAAAAAAATATATAAATAATTATTAACATTTAAATGATTAAGTTTAATTGTAATAATAACACGTCTTTAGATCCTAAATGAAACCTATGTGAACAATATAGAAAAATATAATGTGATTTCTCGACATTCTTGTTTATTAGTATAGATTAATTTGCCTAGAACCATTATGATTCACGATTGAACCATAACACCACTCACGGTAACCATGGTCTTCTGTTACTTCAGTTAACTAGAGATTGATCTTGGCATTAACGATTTGCGGTTTGACCCTAGCATCAGGCATAATGTTCTTGTGGCTTGTCAATGCTGCTTAATCATTTAATCATTTGAGTATGACTTTAAGCTTATCACGTCAAGATATGGTCATTTGTGGAGTAACATTTCCTCACATGTTTTTATTTTTATAATCATAAAAATAATACTATCTATAATAATTTTCGATGCATGCACTAACATGTTTAACCCGTTTAATAATATGACGATTGGGTTGCCCAATCAGATATGAATAACTAAAAAGATCAATCATTTGACGTGATTACCATAAGAACAAAGGTCATTTTTGAAATTGCTTATTTTGTTAAAAATGGCTTTTGATAAAAAAAATATTCTTGATACAAAAATTCTTTTGATTAAAAGAACCTATGAACTTATTACTTTTTAAAAGGAGTTAAAAAGTATATTTTGATTAACTTATAAATTTAAAAAATCAATAAGTTATTTTGTAAAAAACGTATGATTTAACTTATTAATATAAAATAACCACAATGAATATCCATTGATTTTTTGGTGATAGAGGGATAGGGTATTAGATGACGTGGGCAAGGATAGTAATTTTGCATAAAAGTAGTTTTAATTTCTCAAAAATACTCCAAACTTTTTAATTTCTACTTTTTAACTTTTTAATTTCTACTTTTCAACCCTTTGTGAAAAGTTAGTTTCAAAAGAAATTTTATGTTTTCCAAACATTCAAAAGTTGGGTTTAAAATAAGCACAATCCTAAACACTAACAAAAAAAAATATGTTTTACAAGGACACCTGATACCTTGTCAACTTATTTTTTTTAATGACAAATGTGCGACACTGTTTCGTATGACATATATTATATTAATCGGGTTCATATATCTGTTTTACAACAGGGACCGCACCTTGTCAACTCATTTAACTTATTTATTACAACACAATTCTTTTAACATGTTTTTTACACCATCAAAATTCTACCTAAGGGTGGAGGGGGGAGTGTTTGGGTACCACCATTCGGGTTCATTGTTCAAATCAATAACACCGCCACCACTTTTTAACTATTGAACGAATATGATTGTTTAGGGAGTTTAAAAATGAGGAATTTGAGAATTTGATCGTAGATGTTATCTTAATCGAGTTCACTTATCCGTTTCCCAGCCAGGACCGCACCCTCAACCTTCTTAGGAGGAATTCCATTGTTGAAAAACCTTTTGACTAAACTCTGAGCATTTTGATCATAGTGAGACTTGAATGAATTGGGATAACTATGATGGGTTTTGGGTAGTTGATAGTAAAAATAAGATGGAAGTGCAGGATTGATGGATTATTGGGCAGTCAAGAGGAGTGCCCCTTCTCCTAAACATTACACTTGTAAGAATTTAAACCACCCACGCCACCACGACAATTGAACAAACACCATACAACTCATTTACGACATGCTAACCTATTCGCAACACAATTAACCACTTGATCATCAAATATAGTTATGTATAGAGAAGATCCGGATGTCGAACTTAAGTGGCTCCATAATACCTCTCAAAACTTTCATTAGCATAAGAACATTCTAGTTATCATGATACAATGTTACCATCTTATAGTATAGCACCTACTAATTCTAATTAGAGTTTCAAAAATGAAGATTAGCCAATGTCCTTAATCCAAAAACCCCAAATTGCACTTGCAGGCAGAAATCACATACGTAATTCCATCTAGGGTTTCCAAAAGTAAACTGTTATAACTTATACGAATGAAGAATCCCCAAAACAGGCATAACAAAACACATAATCAAAGAGCGATTCATCAAATCAAAGACCACTACACAAAATCAACATTGAATTCAACTTACTTCTTCTTGCCTTTACCAGTGGCAGCCTTCCGTTTAGGCGGAATCACAATCTCACCTTTAAGCGTCGGAATCTGCATAAACTGATCCAAACCACCGACACCACCGAACTTCTTGCGGAACTTCTCGACCTGATCGGCATCAATGAGGTTTGCCGACCGACTGCCGAGGTAAAACGGGTGGTTGCCGGACCAAACATCGACGACGTACTCTTTCTTCGTGCCGCCGGTGGTGAGAACGTGTTCTCCGCTGCAGTAGACCTTTGCGTCCTCGTAGAATTCGGGGTGGATGTCCTTCTTTCTGCAGGTCCATCGGGGTTGATTTGGGGATGATGCGTTGGTGGATACCTGAAATGAGAGCAAAATTTGAAAAGGGTTAGTTTGAAATTGGGTGAATTGAAGGTTGTGGGGGTTGTGGGTGTGAAGTGAATACCTTTTTGAGGGATAGTGGTGGAGGAGGTGAGTTTCTATGGAGGAAGGGGTTGGATAGGGTTAACGCCATTTTCTGTCTGTGGGTGAGACTTGAGAGGATGAATGAAGAAGATAATGAGATGGAGGGGGTTACAAAGAGCTCTAACGGAGAAAGAGAAATACACTTTTGCCCTCTAATTATTATTGATGGTTTTTCATTTTTTAGTTTCACTTTTACTTTTCATATTTTTACTATTTTTTATCAAATTTATAAGGGTCATTAGATTTTTATAATTTTAATTTTTATTTATTGAACGGGATTAATCACAACCCATGAAATGTTTACAAACACTTTTAACTTTGAATTTATTTTCCTCCAATGATCATTTACTAACTGAAAGTTAACGATCGTTAGTTTCATTCATTAATGGGGTCAACTTTGAGTCATTTTTCTACTCCAACACCGTATAGTCTCAATTAGTAATAATTTGGATTATTTAAATATAATTTGACTATAGCAAGTGTGTTTTCTCTAAAAAATTATATCAAACAAGTTATCGAGCTCCAATAGCTACTGTTGCTTTTCCTTCGAGTTAAATTTGTTCCAAGCTGCATGTTCATCGGACATGATATATAATAAAAATTATAATTACAAAAAATACTCAAATTAGAAAAAGATAAAGATAAATAAATAAGATATATTACATGTTTTCAAAAGATCAAAAACCTTTTAACATGTTTACTTCTGTTGAATGTTTGCACCCTTTTATCCCTGATTGTCATAATGCACAAACAAAGTCATATTTTGTAACCTTACACTAATAGTTATGACCTCTATCGGTAAACACTCGTTGCTGACTATTGTAAACCCCAAGGGGTTTCTCAACACCCTTTTTTGAACCTTCACATTTAATCTTCATTTGATTCGGATTTTGTTTCGTTGACAACTTCTTTAAAATTGCAGGCAATCTTATTTTCTACAAGTTCAACAAAAGACCTTATTTGATATCTCATGGCTCTTATCTAATTTTGAAATTTTGCATCATCATCCATAAACTCTGAAAAATACTATTTTGACATGTTTATGATCTTTTTTTTCTTAATTTCATTTTATCACATTTTTCTTTATGTCATTCACCTGCATTCACATTCGCCTCCACTACTATTTTATTTTGTTATAATTTATAGATTATAGATATAACTCTATGTTTTCGAGTTTATTTAACAAGAGGAAAAAAAAAAGAAAGAAATTTTTTTATTTTTCTTTCTTTCAATTTATATTCTTTTCTTTAATTTTTTTTATTTATTTTCTCTTTATTTCCTTTTGATTTGAAATGATTAATTTTAGCTTTTATTTTTCTTCTATTTTTTTTCTTTTGTATCCGAAAGTGAACTCGGAAACACAACCTTTTAACTTTTCATTTATTTTCTTTCATTAAAAAACAACTCTAAAACACAACTTCTTATTTCTTTCCTTCTATTTCTTTTAGTAAATGAACTCGAAAACGTAGCGTGAGAGTAAAGTAAGTTTTTATTAAAAAAAGCCTTAATGAAAAAGAAAATAAAGAAACTCATTATTCAATTTTATTAAAAACAAAACATTTGGCTTGACGAAAAAGAAAAGACCGTCTTTAACCCTCCCCCAATTTCATCATCACCGGCAAACTCCCCACACTCACCGACGATCAACAGTTCTCCGGCGAAGAGATTAACATTATCCGATCAAAACATGTTCAGAAACCAATACGACACCGACGTCACCACATGGTCGCCGGCGGGGCGGTTGTTTCAGGTAGAATACGCTATGGAGGCAGTCAAGCAAGGATCCGCTGCCATTGGTCTCCGATCCAAAACTCACGCTGTTCTCGCGTGCGTCAATAAAGCTAATTCGGAACTTTCATCGCACCAAAGGAAGATCTTCAAGGTCGACGAGCATATCGGCGTCGCAATCGCCGGTCTCACTGCTGATGGTCGTGTTCTATCGCGGTATATGAGGTCTGAGTGTATTAATTACGGGTATACGTATGAGTCTCCTCTTCCTGTTGGCCGTTTAGTTGTTCAATTGGCTGATAAAGCTCAGGTACACTTATATCTATCTCTTTGTATGTAGGCTTTGATTCTTTAGGGTTGATTGGGGAAATTGCTGAACATTTGTCTTCTGTTCGTACAATTAGTGCTGAAATTGGTTATGGGAATTAATTTATGATGCTTTATGGAAATCCGGAATTGGGATAGTAGATAGAGAATTGTTCTTCAAGTATATTGCTCTTGGAAATAATTGACTTTGAAAGTTTGGTAGATTTATTATACTTCAGTGGGTCATTTGCATGTAGCAATGCTCATTATTTTGGATTTGGAGAAGTGATTTTGGTTGATTTAAGTGTTGTATAACTTTCTACTTTTTATGGGAAAATGCATTTGAGATCAAGATAGATGGTCTGATTTGTTGGCAATGTGGTAATGGTGATTTATTTATTTAATACAGTTTTGTTAAGTGTTGGTTTACTTGATTATTGGTTGTTTGATACCATGAAAGATGAAATTTGGAGTGTGATTGTGGTAATGTGAATGTTCTGCTGAAGGTTACTGTTTGGAGAGGTCTACAATGGACATTTACAATGATTCTATGTTAGGATTTCGATTATGGTTTAGGAATTGTTCACTGCAGCTGGTGCGCTTTTAACTTCTAATTATGGCTATGTATGAACTGTTTTGTTTGATGCTTTATAAAGAATGTATGCACCCTCATGTTTGAGGCTACAATTCTATGCAATCCATATGTTTGTTGTTTGTGTTGGCATATGTTGTGTTTTTTAAGAACTTAACACCTTGTCCAGATTGTTTATGATGAGTCTCCATAGTTTTGATTATTTTGAGGTTTGGAGGTATAAAAGCGCTAGATGGAAATATGCACAATGTCCCTCTCCATGTATATGTTTTCCCTCTTGTATGGTCTGATAAAAAAACATCCGCTTCAAATTAATATATTTTCATTAACTAAGCGCTTCAGAGTAGAAATATACCTTATATTCCTCACTTCTCCAGCATCACATTAGATGTACTATTTATGCCATTTATCTTGTATGTTCTATTTCATCTTTTATTTTGTATAAGCTCCATACGGCATGTTAGTTTTCCTACTTTCTTACCACATTGTTATTTTAGCATACTCATTTCTCCAGCTGCCAGCATTTCATTTATTGTTAAGCATATAGAAGAGATTATTGTTTCTTAAATTGGTTGGTTGTTGACAGGTCTGCACCCAGCGATCATGGAAACGACCTTATGGTGTGGGACTGCTGGTTGCTGGATTGGATGAATCCGGTGCCCATCTCTACTACAACTGCCCTAGTGGCAATTACTTTGAATATCAAGCTTTTGCCATTGGGTCACGCTCACAAGCTGCAAAAACTTACTTGGAACGCAAGTTTGAGAAATTTACAGAATCTTCTCGAGATGACCTCGTCAAGGATGCATTATTTGCCATAAGAGAGACTTTGCAAGGTGAAAAACTCACCAGTACGGTGTGCACTATTGCTGTCGTTGGTGTAGGAGAGGCGTTTAATATACTGGACAAAGAAACTGTACAAGCATTGATTAATGAGTTTGAGATTTCTGGTGAAGAAGCACCTACAAATGAGAGTGCTGCAGAACAATCTGGCAGTGATGCTGGTGGTGCCGCCCCTGACCAGAGAGGAGCTGCTGCAGAGGAAGAGGCGGCTCCAATGGATATATGAGGACTGAAGGTGTTTCGCTGATTCTACTGTTTGATCTAGAGTTTAAAATGGACACCATGTTGTTACCTTTTATTGGAGTCTTTTTATTGCAGTTTTTTGAGTTTATATTTCAATCGTGGGAGCCTTTTGAACTCTGAATTAGAACTTATAGCTTCATTTGTAGTTATTAAGACATTTGTAGTTATTAAGGGAGTTAAGACATTTTTTTTAATCACCAAACACAAACCCTATACTCTATGCTTATTCAACTATTCTGCACGTTATAGGATTTGGATTTTATAATCATTTGGTTAGGGTATATCACTTTACTGTTGGCATGTCTTCTTTGGATCAGCATTACTTTTTGGATTACTGTGATTTATTTTGGAACATATGAAATGTTACTTTTATTTAACATTTTAGATTTCAAAGACTTTGAAAACTTTGGATTGTGTTATGTAAAAATCATGAAAATAATTACTTTGCTAGCTGTTTATACGTCTACAGTCATGTCAAAAGCAAATTGCTGATTTAATCGATCACGTATCTACTCTTGCTTACAAGATTGAAGTCCAGAAAGTGCTTACTCGTAAATCATATTTCTTCTCATTGATAATGACTTAAATTGAAGTAACACTTGACACCATATTACGTATATATCACACATGTATTGTTAGGGCTTAGACAAGTAAGGTAGCTACTAACTACACAAGTAAAAGCAGATACACGGATTTTTATGGCTATACATATGAAATTTTCTAACATGACAACACTCTTTTTTCCATCATAGTTCATTATGCCTGTCTAATGTTAAAAGCTTGCTTGATAGTGCAATATGATGAGCGCTGAAAAGACTGAAGACCTGTTATATGATTCAAATTACTTCAAATTCAAACTCAAATCCACATCAACAAGAACAGAAAATATCAGACCCATTTGAAGTTTCCGATGTACGAATGGTAAATCAAACAATACAACAGGGTCTAATCGCAACAATTCTATCTCTAACAAGTTTAACCATTTATTTAAAAAGAGATAGACAGCTGATCCAATATCCTTGCAGCTTAAACTAAGCATTGTTCGTCAACATCAAACTCGTGAGTAGAAACCAAAAACAAGTACTTTCATGACGAGTTTATTCACCAGGAAAGCCCAACAGTTATTGAATCAGAGCTTTGTCTTCTTTGGCCTTCTTTTGTATCACTTTTAAAAACTCAGTCTGGTCAAGGGGCTCAGCATTCTTGGCTGCATGAACCTCGGCAAGGTTCTTGTAATTAGCAGCTGACTCTGCAATGAAGGCTATCTCTTTCTCTGTAAGCTTTCTCAAGAACTTAGCAGGATTACCTCCCCATACCTGTATTACCACATTCCCATCTAACTTCAATAACAAATGTGTTTTTTAGTAAATATAAATACATGTCTGGATAATATGCACCTCGCCACTTGGGATTCTAGTATCCTGTCTCACAAGGGCTCCGGCAGCAACCATGGCATGTTTCTCTACAACTACCCCATCAAGAAGTGTCGCTTTCATGCCAACAAATGCTTCATCCTCAACAGTGCATCCATGTAGAATAGCACTGTGACCTGAATTGTATTTGTTGAATCAAAATCACTTATTTAAAAAGAACAAAAAAAACTTGTAAAAGCTTCTATACACATTGCTCACCTACAGTCACATTGTTACCAATGACAGTTGGATGCACCTTTCCAGGTAGATTGGATTTTGCAACATGTACAAGGGAGTGATCCTGTATGTTAGTGCCAGATCCAATACTAATGCTGTTCACATCACCTATATAAAGATAACCATTATTCATCAGTAAAACAATAATTACTAACTTGTATATAGTGAATTAAGTGAAACATTGAGCAACTCCTTAAGGAACCTAAAAGCTACTACCAGCAATATGGAAATTCTGATCAAAGTTTATATATAATGCAAAAAAGATGTGAAGGAAAGCTAATGCTTAAATATTCCATGTAATCAAGTAACAATTTTGCTAGATTAGCAATAATGAAGGCGGGGATTAAGTGAACATTTAAGCAACACATTCGACCATTAAGAAATATCGACCATTAAGAAATATTAGTTTACTGATGTATACATAGAAAAACTATCAAAACAGTGCTATGTTTTTAGGTGCAGTTTAACTTTTTAAATGGCTAGTTCCATTGTTTTAATAATGCATTACTTGTACAGAATAGTCTCCTACTTAGCAAAGGCAATAACTTAACATAAGTTGAGATACAAGCAAGAAAACAAATAAACATACCCAGCAAGTCCCACTTAAATAGTAGCGTCTACTGTCTAGGGAGGGTAAGATGAGGGCAACCCTTATCTCTATCCAAAGAGACAGAAAGGTTGCTCTTAGAGAGACCCTCGGCTCAGCAAACCCATTTTTTTATGAAAATGCACAAGTAACATACACTCACAAATATAATGTGCATCCTATTACAGTGTCTCAACAAATACTCTCAAATATAACATTTTGCATGCTTACAATTTGATGGATCTTGCATTCTAGATTATCTATCTCCGTGCAAGCCTGATTCAAAATACAGGCAAACACCTCAATGCACTAACTAAAAAGTTGATAAATTTAAGCATAAAGTTTAGGCTCCCATGTACAGCTGACTACAGTTTCACGACCTGATAAAAGTGACAAGGAAACGTATTACAACTTACAAGTGCACAAGAAAGGAACAACCCCAAATTTATAATCTAGTTTTTGTTTTCACTATGCCACCTGTTAATTTATCTACTTTTATCATCTTCTTTGTACTTAATCTAGTTTGCAGTATCAATTCTAATTCATTCTTATTGTTAGCTAAAGGAGCATATAAGACTATGATCACGCTTTAACACAATCCACTTTTGTTGCAGAAGCAAATAAGAAGGCCTATTGCAGCTAAAGGACTTTACAAGACTATTGAAGAAATTAAAGGCCAGAATTCTTAAGTGTTACCTCTCATAACACATCCATACCAAATAGACGATCCAGCCCCTACTCGGACATCCCCAATGATTGAAGCACTTGGGGCCACAAATGCATCCTTAGCTACCGCAGGGGCTTTATCAAATACATTCATAAGAGTCCGGTGCCTGGAGACTGAAAAAAAGAAAGATTGTTTCAGAAAGCATAAGAACATAATAGTATTATAAATGACAGCTAAGCACAAATTGGGTAAAGCAACAAATGGAGAGAGTGAGAGAATCAAGCGAGCATCTAGAACTTAAAGAAATATAAAGAATTTTTACAGCCAACCAATCAACTTCTGATATGTTTTGTAAATAACTGTTTTTGTTGCTATGTGTTTCATGTACTACTAAAATCACATGATTCACATCTGTAAGTTAATTTTCATTTCCTTCTAATGGGACGTTATTAATATGTTCAGGTCTAAGAAACACGTGTTTGTGCAAATACTCATATTATCCTTTCAATATAAGTAGACATACTAGCACAGTAACCCACACACAAAGTTCCACAAGTAGCTAACAACTAGATACTCGTCCTTCTTCACTTTATTCAGAGAAATGGTTTTTCCAACAAATAAAACATACTATGTGTCCATTACCACACTCTACATGGCTATGAGATAAGAAATGTGAAACTTTTGTTACCAATTCCCTGCATTAGAGGAAGGATGCCTGTGGATTTCCATAACAGTTACCTAAATTTATCAAGCAAACAAAAGGCTAGTACAGCTGAAGCCATCCTACTTCATTTCTTTCAGGCATTAACTTCAAAAGTATGTCATTGCCTTGCATTATCTTGGAATCAGTTTGTGATGCTGGTTAAATCCTACTTGATATGATAGTTTCTCTTACTTATCCTAGGACTTCAAATTGCAGTCTAGATGTCAACAATTCATTCCTTATTAACACACTGTTCAATCACCTACTACCATTCTTCAGCATATCTTTGAAATATCTACTAATCATGATAAATAACATAAAATTCACACTAGAAAGTACCGAATAAATCAATTTTCAGCATATGATCCACCTGAACCTGAACACTCTTACATGACTGAATTAAAAGCTAATGGTTTCACCAAAAACCCAATAAGTAAAACGAAGGGATTATGAAATGGGATTTAGGGATTTGAAGGGATGAATGAATGAAGACATACGCTGTTGTTTGAAGAGGTTGTTGCCCTGGAGGCGCGACCCGAGACGATCCATAGCTTGACCCGTTTCCCGGATCCAAAACCCGACTGTGTAAGCTGCTCTTCCTAGGGTTCCCATGCTCGATCACCCTCTTCACACCACTCTCACTGCGTCTCTGTGTGTTTTTCAGCTGAAAATGAACGGAAATACCAACCAACCCCAGAGAAAGTGGAAATGACAGACACGTCCCTTGTCTTTCACTTTCTTTCACATCTTGGTCAAAAGTTTAGATAACAAAACTTTGAAGGTGAGATTATGCCATCGTTGATGAGGAAACAAATGAGAGTTGTAGTTGGGTTCTTCAAAAAATTTAAGAGCATGTTGTGATTGATGCCATGGCAATTGTGTATCTTCTTTGACCGACATATACGAATAATGAATGCAATATAAAATCTGAAATGGTGGATGAATTCTGTTGCTTAATATAGTTTTCAACTTTATATCTTCGTCATATTACCATCGTTTGTGTCTTCATCATATTGGCATTGTTACAAGCACGTTTGCTAGTTGAGAAAGTGGATGGTCATTAACCTTTATTTTCTAGAACATCATATGCACTTTTTTAACCTTCGTTAATTCAAGCTGCCAAGAATCCTATATATGTTACCACCTCGTTCCAACATCAGCAACCTCCGTTAGTTAAGACAATAGAGATGTTAAAAACAACTTAAAAATCATTTGACGCCAAACCAACCTAATTCTAGAAAAATATCATCAAAATATTATATTTAAATTTAGTTGTACACCCTAAAAAGATGAAACGAATTATAGAGTTTTTTCTCAAATGGGTGTTGGTAGAAAATTTATTTACCAAAATGGGTGATTTGAAATTTATTTACCAAAATAGGTATGTTAAACTTTTATTTCTCTTACTTCAAATCTAATTGAATAAAAAGTTTGTTTTGAAATTACTCTTTAAAAAGATGATGTAAAAAGTCTCTAAAATTAAAAAATAATATAATTTGTTGGAGTGTGATATTTTATGCAATGTTTTATAATTCTTTTATAAACTTTTTCTTATAACGTTTTGTCAAAACTAAACAATATTATTTTGTTTTATAAAAAAGGTTGTTATTTTAGTGAAAAAATTAAAACGACACTAATGGAATTTTTTATATTTAAATAATACTTTTGCATGGTTTTTAACTTTTTAAAAATATTGATATTATTTTGTTTCTATATGATTTTATTTGTTCTATAAAATATGTAATTATTTTAGAAGGCATCTATTTTATATTCTTTTATGCTTTTAATAAAAACGTGAATAATAAATATATATTCAACGTACTAACAAACATTTCAGGTTAATTCATAGTTTAAGTTAAACCATCAAATTAAATCAAATCGTGAAACACCCTCCAACATTTATTTTTTGAAATCAACTAACCTATTTTATATCTTTTAATAAACCATTCTCCAGATTAAAATGTTTTTAAATGAAATAAAAGAAAGCATATACGAAGAACAAAAATGTTTAAAAAACTTAATTTGTATATTCTACTAAAATGTTTTCCTTATTATA
>BJCM01000116.1:0-19149 GCA_018326385.1 Flaveria bidentis | reverse complement strand
GATATTTAATAATATTTCAACTTAACTAGTTCCATATGCTATGAGCAATCGTCTCACATTCGTCCGCCCCGATAATTCTGCCGTCGGTCGGGGTGTGACACTATATATAAAGCATATGATAAGGTGTTTTAAGATATCATTAAATTAAAAACACTTACCTCACTTAATGCATAAGGTATAATCATTTTTAAGAGTACAATAATATTTTTAACATTATTTACATATTACCCATTACAATTAGTTACATAATAATCTTATAATTACTATAAATTACATAACGTTTTACATTATCTACCCATAAACAAAAAAAACTTATTAATAATATATATAAAACATATGAGAAGGGTATTTTAAGATACCATTAGATTAAGAACCCTTACCTCACTCAATGCATAAGGTACAATCATTTTTAAGGATAAAATGATATTTTTAACATTATTTACATATTATCCCTTACAATTAATTACATAATAACCTTCTAATTACTATAAATTACATAAAGTTTTACATTATCTACCCATAATCCAAAAAAACTTAATTTGTTTTAAGATTTATGTTATATCAATCTATCATGTTTAAAACTTTTTTGATACTAGAATTGTAAATGTGTATTTTTTAAACATTTTGGTGTCATTTTTTGTTGCATCGATATGTATATTGTAAGCTATAATAACTTAATGCATAAATATACAAGTCATCATGCAAAATACATTTATTTGGTGTTTTAAATTTTAGCTTAGAAAAAATATAATAAACTTTTGTAAAGTTACTATAAGATTAACAAAAATTAAAAACTCGTGTCGGATGTAAAACGTTACCCCGTCGCATTGCGTGGGCACTCTTCTAGTTTTACTCAATGCATAAGATACAATAAATTTTGAGGGTAAAATAGTATTTTTAACATTATTTACACATTACGCTTACAATTAATTACATAATAACCTTACACTTACTGTAACTTACATAAAATTTTACATTATTTGTGTATAAACAAAAAAAATTAATTTCTTTTAATATTTCAATTATATCTTTTAATTTTTCATGTTTAAAAACTTTTTGAGACTACAATTGTAATCTGTATATTTTTTAAACGCTTTGGTATAAATTTTGTGTTCATCCGATCTGTATTTTATGAGATACAATAAGTTAATGCGTAAATATACAAGTACTCATGTAAAACTCATTTTTTTGGTGTTTTAAATTCTAACTTATAAAAATATAAGACTTTATAAAATTTCTACAAGAATAATAAATATTAAAACTATGTGTCAGATGTAAAATGTCGTCGCGCATCATTACGCGGGCACCCTTCTAGTGCAAAAAAATGTGGGAGTAAATCTTCCTTTATTATAGCTATTACCATGTAATATTATACGCAAATTAGTAAAAAGACAATCCACACGTGTCACACTCTTAAAATATGATAAAATAATAATTAATTATTACATATTTTGTCTGTAATTTTTTTATGTTCGATGTTATAAATACCATCACAAAAACAAAAGTATTAAATTTTACAGATAAGTTACATAAAATATGTATCATCTTGTACGTGTACTACTAAAATATTATTGGTGTAATTTATTAGTATGCTAATAAAAAGTTCTTAAATAACTATTAGATTCAATTAGTCATTAAGCCTATTTAAATAAGAAAATGTCTTGTCTTTGTCTACACATCTCCGGTAAGCGTTAATTTACTTCATGTTAACATGAAGCCTATGTTTAATAGATAAGGTGTGATGCTTACAAATACATGTGAGTTCAATAGAAATACATGTGAGTTTACCCATACTAATCACTAAACATAAATTAAGAAACTATTTTTACACCTCTTGTATTGTGGATAGAACATGTGTTGCAATGGGAAAGAACGTCGGAGGGTGCTGGTTTTCAAAAATAATCGTTTTAAACATCAAAACTTTGTAAAACAATAAAAATTTTAACAACATCATCTTATGAAGATATCAAACTGATATTCGCTATGTGATAACTATTTTAAAGTTTAGTGGTATAAATATAAATTGATTAATAAAAAAAAATAAACTGGTTAAATTGTAAGGAGTATAAGTTAAGTTGGTTAAAGCAAAAAAATAAAAAATAGGTTTTATAAAAATGAAAGGATGTAAAAATATTAATGATGCTAAAAAAACATAACTAAAAAGAAACATGCATTCCATACTTGTAACTTTTGCTTCAACACTTTAATGTATGATACATGATATTAACAGAATAAGTAAAAACTAGAAGAAAATGTTGCTAGGTGACAAAACTTGCATGATAAAGAAAGTATTAGTTTACTTAGAGGATAACCATTTTCTCTTCGATTCCATTTTTGTTCTCTTTATTTGATCCTTATTAACTTTTTTTACGTATACTCATCTGCTAAACGTAACTTAGTTCTTTAAACTTGATAAAGTTATCCTCAAAATCTTTATGCTTCAATCTTCGTTGTATATTAACGTTAATGAGATATACTTTCTAGATCTTAAATAACAAAGTTGGACATTATCTTGCCTTGTAATACGTACATTGACCGCTATTAGCAGCACGGCTTATATCCTTTTATCTCATCCTTGATGTTAACACAAACGTTTGATCTTTTGTGATCACTATAGAGTGTTTAGCTCATTTAATCATTCATATGCCATTTAGGCTTTAGAAAACCAACTCGAACTATCAACTAACCAAGTAATGGTTAGGCGTTAGTCCCAAACGGTATGTGTGAAACACAATGGGAGGTGATTTCTAGACTAGATAAATATACTTATATCGACAAACTAATTTCCATTAAGATTTTTGTCAAATCAAGATTATATGACTAAATTGCCCTCAGCTAACCATAGAGATTGTTTTATAATAATCTATAGTCTCAATTGTAGGGATTATTCCATCTAATTTACACATAGTAAGTTTTTATGAAATCATACACATTTTTCAACTAACCACCATCAATGAGCACACCATCATCGTCGCCCTCCCGTCAAAACCCACCTCCACACAAGTTACCCCATTGTCAAAAACTACCTCCCCACAACCATCCTTTGATCAAATCTTACCACCCACGTGCTTTTTCAACTTCACAAACCACTAATATACATCACAAACACTCTCTTTGGCTTTGTGATCAACGTATAAACACATGAACAAATTGTGTAATTAACACTAATTCTAAAGCCTAAACTTGTGACACGTAAAATTTAATTAGTATCAAACTTGTCACCAAAACACATGGACTATTTGTATAATTAATTCTGATTATAATAAACGAAATATCTTATAATAGTTATTTATTATACAAAATTAATTTAAAGCATTTTCAAATATATTTGATCTATTATTTTATATTTATACCATGTTAGTACCTTTTATAAAACACGAGTTGAAATAATATTAAACAATTAGTAATGACAATTTTGAAATAATAAACAACAAGATATGATTGAGATTACATATACTTAAATACATATTATAATAAAAAAAATATTATAATTTTTATTTTTTTTGCTATTTTTTTACATTTTGTTTTTTAAAAACCATTTTTTAATTTTCATTTTTTTTGTAAAAAGTTTGTTGTATTAGAACAAGATCATGTTTTATGAAATTACATTTCTTAATATCACCAAGTTCTTAATTACCAAACAAAATCGTTTTTTCTTATTTGAAAAAGTTGTAAATAATATCAATAGTTTCTATATAGTTATTAAAGATGGGAGATAGCGCAGAAAATTTTGTTTTAAGATGCTTATAATCGTGCCACGTGTCATATAGATATAGATATAGATATAGGTATTTTTTAAAATATGTATATAAATATAGATATAGATGTGGGTGGGAGTGTGTTATATCTTAGTATTCTTAGACAATTCGTCATAGTTTATATTGTAACTACACCATCTTATCATAAGAAGAGTATGTGTGAAAAAAAATTGAATAAAGAGGAAAGCACGTGATATGTTGCTAGATGGATATAAAGAGTAATTCAAACATCTTTCTACTCTAGTAAAATTATAAATAACAGGACACGTAATTACTGTATTCATTCTCGCTAAAATTTTCTTGTTTATCTATTCTATTAAATATTTACATTAATTTTTAATTATATTATTTACTTCTTTTAGATCTAACGTAGTTTTATAACTAAATAAAGAAAGGGGTCTTTTTATCAATGTTATTTATTTAGAACATTTTTTTATAAAATAACAAAATTTTCTAACACATCAATTTTTTTAAATACAAAATATTTTAAAATTACTATTTTTATAAAGTAATTTTTTATAATACATAGTAATTAAATTTTAAAGTTATAATAAGAAAATATTTTAAAAATAATATTTTTGAAACGCTCTATTTTAAAACGAAATGTTTAATTTTTCTTTAAAAAATCAAAAAAATTAAAAATTTGATAAGAATATTTTAAATTATTATTTAATAATAAATAACTTTTTTTTCTATTTAATATTTTGTATTTAACTCGTATGATATACGAGTTATTAAAACTAATACAAGATTATTTACATATAAATTGATTCATTCATTCATATTTCTAAATCTGACTTTGAAAACAAGTAACAGGTAAATGATATCTCAAGTCTCAACTACTTGATAAATAAAAATATAAGTAGTACAAAAAAAATGAATCATGTCTACATATACCTCAAGGCTCAAATTAAGGCAAATGCAAATGTTTAAAATGATGCTTTTGACACTAAATTTATATTTGTTTTAGATTTCTTCATACTGAATATAAAAAATATAGCTTTGTTATAGAAAATATTCTTTTATTTTTTATTTTTTATTACATGAATGTATTCTTATGAATAAAAGAAAGTGGTTATGGTTGTGTTGTTAGGACTTTGGGGGACAAACGATTAGTTTTAAGAAATTTTTAAACCTTAGAATCCTTGTGGTACCACATACAAAGGGTTGGTATGAAGGGGCATGTGACGTGCTTGCTAGGGGTCAAGACATTTGGACCACTTCATGTTAAATGTGAAATTCTTTTATTATATAAAAATTTTGGAATTTGCAAGTATTATAATGACTTTAAATATTTGTTTGTGATGAGTTAATTAAGATTGTGATGATAAGCTCCATAGTATTTGGTTTTGATATATAATTTGGTTTTGTCCTGATATGTATTATAAGCAGACATGTGAAGAATCATTTGGTCGACATATGAGTTTGTCTAACATGTGTACTAAATGTCATAAAAATATATAAATGTGTGTAGGGCGATTATCATGTTAATAATCGTAAGAGCTAGATAAACTCTCATATACATAACATGACAATGAAAACGTTAAAACTAAAATAGTGGTCCATTTCTCTTTTGACACTCTTTTCTTTTCATCTATTCTCTTGTGATTTCTTTAGAGAAATACAACAATGTGTGTGTGTATATATATATATATATGCATGTGCACGTGTGTATGTACTCTACATGTAATATGCTATCAATATCATTTAAATAATAATAATCTCAAACATATTAGAATCCATATGCATTTTAATTAATTTATATTTATACTATCTAATAAAAGAAGTTTTTGAAAGAGTTATTATAAAACCTTACATTCGTTTCTCGTCTTTCCGTCCTGTTAAATAAAATTGATTTTAAATAAGTTAATAAATAAATAATTATTTAAAATATAAATTTTTTTATTTTAATAAATTATTAAACATACTAAATTATAACATTTCTGTTATATCTTATCTTAAACTATAATAATTATTTTTTTATTTGTTATTAATAATTTATAAAATTATATTACTTATTATTTTATTGATTGGTACTGACATGTAATATACAAAATATAAATAAAGACAAATGATTTTAATATGTTAAATTTTTTTCTACCCATATAATACATGGGTTTTTAACATAGTAATAAATAACATATAGATTCATATAGTTTTTACAATTCTCAACATATTGAATTTAAAAGGAACTTATTTTAATGTATAAATATTGAATTTAGAACGAACGTTTATTTTAGTGTACATATATTTTGTATGTAATATACAACTGTTTAATGAAATGAATGATTGGAGATGATGATTAATAAATCTTGGAAGAAGTTTAGAAGCTAATTATGAAGTAGATGAAACTAGTGTAAGTAATAATTAGATACATCAACTCTTGATTGAATACAGAAAAGTAAAGGGAGCACACATCATGCAGCTCTTCTGTCCAACTAAACTAACAACTTAACAAGAGTACTAATGCTGTAAGCCCAATGAACAATATACTTTTCTCGTTACCAATTAAGGCGGAGTACTTAAAGATTTCATAAAATTATGTGACGTTTTTGGTTTTAAGTTTTAAATGTGACAAAATGAAAGGAAAAAGGTGGGCATTTGGTTCAGAAGGTTTTTTTCACTTCTAAAGATAATCTAGAGTTTTGGTACTTGAGTAAAGATAATAATGGGATGAACCAATGATCTTTAGTGATCTAGTTAACCGTTATAATTATATACTTTCCTCGTTAAGCCCATTCACATTTTTATTTTATAACTATGTGATGTTTTGTTGTGTTTTTTAATTTAAAATTCATTAATACTTACAACAAGTAAGATCACTTTCAAATGAAAGTGATTTTGTCAACATTCACATTGTTGTTGTGTATTTTGTCAACATATGAAATCCTTAATCGTATAAGATAAAAATTTGAATTACAATACTGAATATGAATTTACATACTTTTGTCCCTACTAAAAACTTTGGGAATGTTTAACAACATCTGAATTAGTCCAACCTTTTAATAGTTCAGATGTTTGAATAGTTCAACACCTAATGGTTCAGACTGTTTGTATCACGAGCAAATGTCTGAATGATTCAGACATTTGCCTCTTAATGATTAAACATTATACTAATGCTGAATGATTAAGAGGTCTAATGTTGAATGATTAAGACCTCTTATATGAATTAGTCAGACATTTGTCTTTGAATAATTAATCGATATAATAACTTTTAATGGTTTAACACTCTTATTAGTTCAACACTTAATCATTCAAAAATTATCAAACAATCCCTTACATTTATTACCCAAAAAAAATTCCTAGCTATATCAAAGTAGCTACTAATGATCAATTAGTACTCATGTATAAGTTACCGATGATCATACTTTTCATCAATAACCTATAGTAACCTGTTGTTTTGTCACTTACTTTGTTCACCAAATTCATGCACTGTTTTATCAATCAAGTGATTCCAAATAAACCTTTGAAAGCTTGATCATCACTACCCCACTATTAAGGGCGTTGCTCTCGGACCCCTTGTTTAATGGGACTTGAACCCTTGGATAGCTGAGGCTAAAGTTCCTTTTACTAAAAACCCAAATGGTCTTGATCAAACGTGTAGTTCCGTTTACCAGAAACCATAACAGTGTTAGCTCAACCGCACGCTTGCAACTCATACTTGTATTAGTGTACATTTTAATTTCTCACTAGCAAGCCGAATTGTGACGCTAGTTTGTAGTAACGATGAATAAATTAATAAGACCAGGTTTTATATTCTACAAGAAAGTTGCGGTGACCTAGAAACAATAACACGATTGGCATATGTTCCTACAAATTCTAGTGGATTGGATCTTGGGCCCAAATAAGCCCTTGTAAAGTAGGCCTAGTCACGGCCCATGATAAGATCTCGTAATCAAAAAACCCGAAAAAAACTCCGAAAAGTCCAACGGTCTAGAAAGCCATTAGCGTTTCAATTTCAAAATTTCACATTTGGAGCCTCTTTCTTCTTGCCCATTTGAAATCACTTTCATCTATAAATAACAACAGCAAACCCTAATTCTTCACAACACATCTTCAATTCTTTCAACCCAATTTCACCTGCAAATCCTCAAGAACCATGAGAGAGTGCATTTCTGTTCACATTGGTCAGGCTGGAATTCAGGTGGGAAACTCTTGTTGGGAGCTTTACTGCCTCGAACACGGTCTACAGGTACGATTCATCGCTTTATACGATCTGGGAAACGCGATTCTTCGAATCTTTTTGCGATTTGATGTATATTTGTTTGATGGTGTTTGAAAATTTTTGCAGCCTGATGGGCAAATGCCGAGTGACAAGACTGTTGGAGGTGGAGATGATGCATTCAACACGTTTTTCAGCGAGACCGGATCGGGGAAACACGTTCCCCGTGCGGTGTTTGTGGATCTTGAGCCGACGGTGATCGATGAGGTGCGAACGGGGGCTTATCGTCAGCTCTTCCACCCGGAGCAACTCATTAGTGGTAAAGAAGATGCTGCTAATAACTTTGCTAGAGGACATTACACAAGTAAGTAACATTAGTACAGATTGGTTTTGTTAAGTTTATAGAGCATTGGAGTCATTGAAGCATTTTGTCGAACATGTGGTGTGCATAATCTGTATTGTGTTATTTGGTTCTTTGATTCAAATGGTTATGGCTAATTGTTTCGGCTGGTTGTTTTTGAACAGTTGGGAAGGAGATTGTGGACTTGTGTCTTGATCGAATCAGGAAGCTTGCTGATAACTGCACTGGGCTACAAGGGTTTCTTGTTTTTCATGCTGTTGGTGGTGGTACTGGCTCTGGGCTTGGGTCTCTGCTTCTTGAAAGGCTATCTGTCGATTACGGAAAGAAGTCGAAGCTTGGTTTCACCGTTTACCCTTCACCGCAGGTCTCGACATCTGTGGTTGAGCCTTACAACTCTGTGCTTTCCACTCATTCCCTCCTGGAGCACACTGATGTCTCAGTTCTTCTTGATAATGAAGCCATCTATGATATCTGTCGTAAGTCGCTGGACATCGAAAGACCCACTTACACTAACCTCAACAGGCTTGTGTCTCAGGTATTTGATAAAATGCCTCTGAAAATATGTAAAATGGTGATCATGTGTTCAATAGTCTGATTTCTGTTTGTAATTTGCAGGTTATCTCATCTCTGACAGCTTCTCTACGGTTTGATGGTGCTTTGAATGTTGATGTGACCGAGTTCCAGACTAATTTAGTCCCATACCCGAGGATCCATTTCATGCTTTCGTCATACGCGCCTGTGATTTCAGCCGAAAAGGCTTACCATGAACAGCTCTCTGTAGCCGAGATCACCAACAGTGCTTTTGAACCTGCGTCCATGATGGCGAAATGTGACCCTCGACATGGGAAGTACATGGCTTGTTGTTTGATGTACAGAGGTGATGTGGTTCCAAAAGATGTGAATGCTGCAGTAGGGATCATTAAGACGAAGAGGACTATTCAGTTTGTTGATTGGTGCCCGACTGGTTTCAAATGTGGGATCAATTACCAGCCTCCCACTGTGGTTCCTGGTGGTGATTTGGCTAAGGTTCAACGGGCGGTGTGTATGATCTCAAACTCCACGAGTGTTGCTGAAGTGTTCTCGAGGATTGATCATAAGTTTGATTTGATGTATGCGAAGAGGGCGTTTGTGCATTGGTATGTGGGTGAGGGTATGGAGGAAGGAGAGTTTTCGGAAGCTCGTGAGGATTTGGCAGCACTGGAGAAAGATTATGAGGAAGTTGGGCTCGAGTCTGCTGATGGGGAGGATGATGACGAGGGTGATGAGTATTAGTCTAGTTTGATATGTTTTTAGTTCTAGTTTAGTTATGATGTTTAACTAACTGGACTCATTGGTTTTGATTGCAAAACTAGATGAGATGACTCTTTATTTTGTGTAATCATCTAGGTTCTTTTTATAAATGTTTCAAGTTAAATCAGTAGTCCATTGTTTCTGATTTGGAACACCATACACCATGTCTTTAAAAACGAAGGTCGTGAATATTTACAATTAATGGATAATTTCTGAAACTCTAATTAATACAACTGGGGTAAACATTACAAACCCAAATGCCATAATAATTGCTTGGTTAGTGCAAATATATCATGGCACTAATGACATTAGTGCTAACCAATGATTTACACATTTGGCCCTAGAGCTACTCATACTAACTATAAAAACCAAACATCATATAATTCTAATCTGCTCTTGGCTGTTCAGCAAGAATGTTCAATGGCCATGAATCAGAGGGCGATGGGTATCGAGCATGGGGTTTGCTCACATTTGGCCCAAGCTGCTTTGTTACAGTTTCAGGGACCGTGGACTCTGCATAAACTTTCGGGTCATTCTGTAGGGGCAACACGAATACAGGAGCCACAACAGGGTTGCATTCTGAAGACCATAAAGACTGTGAATGAGCTCTCTCATCTATTTGGCTTTGAAGCTTTTTGATATGGGCTTCTACGGCTTTATTTTCCTCTTTCAGTTCATCCTTCTCAACAGCAATCTGTTCAATCATAATTCCTCTGTTAAACAAAGTTATAAAAACTATTTTCTCATCAAGAGACTTGAGCAGTTTTCTGCATTTGAATACAATAATGGATGGAATTTGGCTTGTTTTCTTTTTAGTTTAATCTTTAAGCTTAACCAATCTAACCCGTTAAAAATAAAACACAACCCAAATCAACCTGCTTATAGTTAAACGATTATATATTTTAAAGGCTGGATTTTGATGGCTTACGTATTGAGATTCGGCTAAAAGCACTGAATTCTCCTTCTTAAGAGACTCGACTTGAACTTTGAGGTCCTGGATTATCCGAATGGTTTCGGTCAATGCAGAAGACTTTCCACTGTTCTGCGAAGCCGATTCTGCAAGCAATGATATAAGCTTTATGTAATGGTATTACTTAGGAAAAAAAACAATCAGTCAAAGTACACAAAGCCATACCCAAAGCTTTAGTAAGCTCAAGAAACAAATCATTCATATGGTCACGTTTCAGCTTCTCCCTTTCAGCTTTATGAATTTTCCTATGAACCTTTGCACCAATCTTTTTGCTGAAGGAAAAACAAAACACATCAATCCAAATGGTGTAGGAATTCAAATCATGAATTGAAGAAGTAATCGTGCCGTACCTGCAACCAGATTTCTTCTTCACCGTAACAACATTTTCATCCGCTGAAGAATTCATAATTTCAATCTCAACGTTAATGAAACACACTGGTAAAACACAATTAGGGCTTCAAATCAGAAGAAAATAAAAAGCATTCTAGGGTTTCTTCGCATTACGTATCGAAATCAATGATTTCCTCAAATCGAAAGCGAAAGTGGGTGGATTATTTAAGATGATTGTGCAGATGAGAAGAAGTGCATGATGATGATGATGATGATGAGGAGGTTAAGGACAAGATCGAGTGGCATGTTGTTGAGTCGCGTGTGTGCAGCTTGAAGGGGATATTGTTCATGGCGGATGGCACACGATGGCGTGTGCCCTGCATCCGCTCTTTGCGAGTCCATTGTAGGGTAGTTAGCACGTCACGTGCTCAAACTAGTATATAATACGAACTAGATTTTGTTTGTGTTTTTTAATTAATAAATAAATTTGTTCATGAGCTGTTCACGAATGCTTACTGAACGGATTTCATTCTTCGTGTTCGTTTGTTAATGAAATAAACATGTTTATAAACTCTTTAGGAACACAAATAAAATGCAAACAAACACAAACAATATCGAACGAAAACAAACAAATGTTCATAAACATGACAGACACAAAAAAATCTACGAACACAAATGATCATATATTTATTTTAGAATAAAATTAGCATTTTCATCACAAAAATTATCAAAAATAAATAAACACGTAATATAAATATCCAGAAACACTTGACATAATAGTCATAAAAATAGATAACACATAAATTAGAACATAATCGAACACATTAACGAACACATTATCAAACGTTTACGAACGGACATTAACGAACATAAACAAACACATTATCGAACGTTCACGAACATAAATGAACAAACACGACTTATGCTCATGTTCGTTAGTTTAACTAAACGGATGTAAATTTATTGTTTGTGTCCGTTCATTTACCAAACGAACAAACATAAACGAACTTCCCGCCGAATTTATGAATTGTTTGCTAAACGTTCAGTTTGTTTGTAGCCGTAACCGTAATATTTCGAACCTGGTTTACTCAAGAACGCTATCAAGTTGAAATTCACCGCTATAGGAAAAATCTTTTATGTCAGATTTATACTTGTGACCCAAAAGATGACAATACAATATAATTATAATTGTCCTTATGGGTTATCGAACTTTTGGGTTTTGCCACGAAACATATAGACTTATAGTTTTCTTGATTTACAAACATGGGTGTGGTGTGTTTTTATTAGAATTAAACTAAATCTAGTAAATAAAGACATATAAAATATCTATATTTTCAATTACCACTTTAGAATTACGACTAAAAGTCTTGGTGTATAATAATTGGAATGGTTGTAGCCGTTGATTTGTTTTCTTTCATTATATGACTAGGTTAGTCTCCGTGTAATACACGGATTGAATAAAAAAATATTAAATTATTATTAATAAAAACTTATGTATTATAAAATTATATTTAAAAATAAATATGATGTTAATTATGTATAAATAACTACTTTAAGTATAATATTTTAATGTATAACATTATAAAAATTATATATACGTTAGTTCAAGGAAAAAATTATACCATTTTTTAACTATCTTATGTAAAAAGTTTCATTTTTTAAACATTCGTTTTAAGATTTATTATAAATAATATTTTTTTTATAAAAATCTTGTTTAAAAATAATCTGGTTTGTAATTATTCAGGTTGTTTTAATAAGATTTTTTTACTATATTTTACCTGTTTATATTTTTTTTAAACAAAATGACTTAAATATTTTGTTTAAAAATGTTTAGTGTTTTAGAAAATTTCATATTATATAAAACTTTAGTTTCTTGTTATTTAGATTTTGATTAAAAGAAGTGATTTCTAATTTGTTTTATAAAATTTATTCTAAAAAAAGATAGTTTGATTTTTTAAAGGGATAATTTTATAAAATAATAATCAAGTTTAAAGATTGTTCTAATCAGGTCACTCATAAATTTATTTGTCTCAATCAGGTCACTTATAATTTTTTTGTTTCAATCATGTCACTTACAATTTTTTTGTCTCAATTAAGTCACTTACAATTTTTTTGTCTTAATCAGGTCACTAAAGTTTCAAAATTATTCTAATTAAATCACTGATAAATTATAAAAATAATTAAAATTAATTAAAATATATAAGATATTAACATTATTTATAAAGAATCAAATCATTTAAATTTTTTTGATTTTTTTAAATATGAGTGAGCTAATTGTAACACTCCTAAAACTATAATGACCTAATTGGAACAAATAAAAATATAAGTGACCTAATTGGGATACTTTTATAACTTGATTACTATTCTATGAAGTTTTATCTTTTATAAAAAATTAGATAAGAGAGAGAAACATAACAATTAATAATATTTATTTTTAATAAGAGAAAAAAATTTGTATGAATATTTAAGTTACTATAATATTCTTTTGGAGGGAAAATTGATTTGTGAATGTCTAAAAAAATAATAAGTGACACAAAATGAGTTAAGAGAATGATAAATGGCAAAAGAAATCTTACTTTACTAAAAGTTATAGATTATAGTTACTAATAAAAATGAAAAGTTACAGTACGATATTTTAATATAAGATATGTATAAAATTATATGTACGTACTTGCTCAAGTTATAAAACAAATATACTATTTTTAACTCTTTTATCTAAATAGTTTCATTTTTAAATATTTGTTTTAAGATTTTCTTATAAAAATTCATTGTTTATAAAAATCTTGTTTATTAAAAACTCAACTTTCTAATTATTTTAGTTGTTTTAATAAAATTACTTTTTAAAAATTCCATATTTTTTATAATTATTTTAAAAAATGACTGATTTAGAATATTTTATTTCAAAAGGTTCAATGTTTTTTAAAAAATATATTAATTTTAATTTCTCAATAAAAATATTTAAAAAACATGGTTTGATTTTAAAAAATTGTAGATGAGAGAGAAAAATATATCAATTAACCAAATTATTTTTTATGAAGAAAAAGAAATTGTATGAGTGTTTGGTTACTTTAATACCCTTTTAAAGGGAAACTAAAGTGAGTATGTTTAAAAAAATAATAAATGTCAAAGTGATGGTTTAAAAAAATGACAAATGACAAAAGAAACCTTATTTTATTAATGTCTATAGATTGGTTCATTGGTTGCATGCTGTTTACTTTCTAGAAATTAAAGTCATGAGCTTAAACTAGCATCTAACATGAAAGTTTTAAAAGCATATGTTTTAATCATGTATACTTTTTGTATGTAAGAATTATTATATTTACTTTTTTTATTTTGACCTCAATTTATTAAACTGTTTTCTCTATTATATAGACACGTGTTCATAGCAACTGCATACAGAAATTTATAAGGTATGTGAGGGTTAGTAATTAAATTGACATATTTCCAATTGGGATGAGAGTTCTTAGTGTTGACGATGATCCAACTTGCTTGAAGTGCTTTTAAAGAAATTCCAATACGAAGGTTAGTTTTATGATCCAAATCAAGATTAGGCTTTTGCTAGTGCACCACAAGATTATGTTTAAAAGCACCATGTCCTTTAAAGGTTTTTAAATTTGTTTATTTTTATTGCAATTTGATTTAGTATTGTGAATTATAAACTTAAAACATTAGATGTAGCTTTAAAAGTTTTTGAGCTGTTATTATGATTAATGTTATATTTCATGCTCAAAATTATTATTATTTGATTTTATTTGATAATTAATTATCTGTTTACACTGATTATCACAAATCAATCAAGAAGATAATCAAAGATTGTGAGACTAATAATCATCAGGTTATATGCAAACTCTTTTATGTAATTTGTACTCTACTAAATTTACTAAGAAACACTGTCACAAAGTGCGATAAAAATTCGAGATTTTATTAAGATGTTTAAAAAAAATAGTTGGATGTAACATAACAATTTGTGAAGCATGATACAAGCGGATGGAGACAAAAAACTTATTAAAGCGCCGCCCCCTTATTTTTTCGTCCGTAGTGTTAAATTTTAGCCCGATATTGTAAATTTTTGGCCCGATAGTGTAAATTTTTATATAAATATCGAGTTCACCCCCCCTAAAAAAAATAATTTCGCCCCCACCCCTCTACCAAGTTGGTTAAGCTCCGCCACCGGTTGTGTGGTTCAACGTTTTCTATTGTTTGGAAAATTTTCAACTCTCTTTAATAATAGGTTTTTGGCAAGTTGTGTGGTTCAACGTTTCTTTATTGTTGGAAAATATTTATATTTGAGAACTTGGAATCTCCTATTCTCCCTACTTGAACATCTAAATGCATATTTTTAGTTGTCTTGTACTCTAAGTTGATTAGGTGTGCAAGTGTGCATAAGTTATTGTAGTATGGTTTGCTTTCTCCTTGCTACTTCATGTGTTGATCTTAACTTTAATATGTTTTAAAGTTTTACTTTTTTTGTTCAGTTTTTTTACTTTTGGTTATGTATGGTTTTTTATAGCTATGTAGTTTCATGTTTTTATATAATGTTTATAATACTGAACATACATTCAAGAACTTGAAATCTCGCTCTTGAACACCTAAAAGCTCATTTAACTGTGTCGTACCTAATTGTACCTGATTGTTTTTTAGTAAGTTTTTATCTGTTATTTTCTATTTATTCTTAATGTTTTTTTCATCATTCTATTTTATATGAGATTTTTCGGATATCGTTCTCTTTAGTTTTTGCTCCTTACCTCTTGGAATATCTTTTATTTTATGTACCGTGTTATTCAATGCTCTCATTTATTTAAAATCTTTCATCTCGCATTTATTTTAGTATATTTCAACACTCCTATATTAGTGGAGATGTTTTCACTTAAATATGTATATGTTTTCTTACTTGCTAATAATGATGTTTTTTAATAGCTTTGTAGTTTAACACTTTACATGTTATGTTACAAGAATGAACTTACATTTCAAGAACAAGGATTGCCGTTACTAGAGCACCAAATACCTATTTCTACTTGTCTTTGTACTTTGAGTCTTGTACCTTGCGTCCTTGCGTCCTTGCGGTTGATTGGGTGACAAAGGTTGTTTTGGTAACGTGGATTGCTTTCTTGATAAAGTTCTTCTCTTGAGTTCTATTTTTTATGATTTAATTGTTTATTTTTTTTATTTTATGTTTTGGAAAGTGATTTTTTAAAAATAATAATGATATTTTTAAATAGCTTTGTGGTTTCATAGTCTTACATGGTATGTTACAAGACTAAACTCACATTCAAGAACTAGGAATGCCGTTACTAAAGCACCTAAAAACCCACTTTAATGTGTCTTTGTACTTTGAGGCTTGTATCTTGCGGTTAATTGGGTGACAAAGGGTGCTTTTGTAACGTGGATTGCTCTCTTGATAATGATTTTTGTCTTGATATTCTATTTTTGATGATTTTGATTGTTAGTTTTTCTAGTTTTTATTTCTTCATAACGTGATACATATATATACATATATAATAATGATGCTTTTTAATAGCTTTGTGGTTTTACGAGTTTACATGGTACGATACAAGACGAAACTCACATTCAAGAACTAGAAATGCCGTTACAAGAGCACCTAAAAATCCCTTTCAAGTTGTCCTTGTACTTTGAGGCTTGTACATTACGGTTGATTGGGTGACAATGGGTGTTATTGTAGCGTGTATAACTTTCTTGATAAAGTTTCATGTCTTGATAAAGTTTCCTGTCTTGATATTCTACTTTTGATGATTTGACTGTTAATTTATATAACTTATATTTATTAATAAAGTGTTTTTTCTATGTATAATAATGATGCTTTACAATAGTTTTCCTTACTTTCTTTGACCTTGACCTTTCACTTTACAAGGTTGCTTACATTCTCAATCTTTATAGAGTTTTTATTGTTTTTGAGTTTGACTTAACTTATCTTCTAGCTATGTGAAGGGATTATTTTTGGTACAAACAATTGTGCTTATCTTGTTGTTTTACTAGAGTTTGTCTCAGGGATCTGAATAGCAAAACTTATGTGGATCGAGCAAATGCTATACATGTTTTATGTTGCAGTACAGATGAACATTTCTTGCTCAACTTGAGCGGTACTTATATGTTTATCAAGCAAATGCTATCCATGTTTTATGCTGTAGTGCAGATGAAATACTTCTTGCTCGACTTGACTACTTAAGTGGTACTTGAAGCAAGCTATTGTTGACAAAAATCATGTGGTGGCTAGTGCAGCTACAGTCAGTGGTATCCCTTTCCACCACCAGGTATTCATATGGGAAATTGCATTATGTTAGGCTTTTGTATAATCAATGGCTGCACTCTTTTGTTTCTTGCACTTGCTCTACTCCACCAGGTATGATACAAACTTCGTTTTCTAATTCTAGGGTAACTTCAGTTGTGCTAATGTGTAACTGTTTGTAAATTTATGCTCCTGTGATTGCCTCGAGTAGTATTCTTATCTTTTCCAAAATGTAGGTGACTAATTGTTTTCTGTTTATTATAATAGATCTATTAGTACCTATCCTAATTTCTTTGATGTCTACATAATTCAGGTGGGAATGACCCATCAGATGCTCGTAACCCACCGTAAAATTGATAAGGAGAGCTTAATCTCAGAGTTAATAACATCTCATATGATGCTATTAAAAAGTGCTAGTGCTGTCAATTTAACCCATTTAAGGATTCGGTTATAGAGTTCACCAAATGGTGTGGCGGTTGGGTAGGGTAACGGATTAAAATTGTCACACTTTAAGTGTGGGTCAAAACTGTTTAGTCTAACATGCAGCCACTCATTTTATCCGCTTACTTAAATCTTAAAGTTATTAATGTTCAAAATATGACTTGACAAAAAATTCATTACCACAGTTTGTATGACTTGCAATATGACCCATTTTTATTTTAGTTTAATCCTTTGACTTAATCCATTTGACCTGTATGGGTTCACCATTTTACATGTATGCTCATGATAGGACTACATTGTATTTAAATACTCTTGGAGGAAATGGTTCAGTGGTTGAAATTGATAAAGATGTAATGGAGTTCTCTTTTGGTCAGACTAGTTTGAACTTTGAAGAATTTTCTCAGTGGTTGCTCGAAGTTTTTTTATTTATTTTATCAATGATCTTCTTTCCCACAGTTATTTATTTAATTTCTTTGTTTATCTATCAATATAGGAACCTACAGAAAACCATTTGACATTAGTTTTGTACCCAAGGAAGTCAAGTCTTAGCCACTTGCATAGAGAACATCTCCCAGTGAAGGGTCCACTGCTTCTGGTGCCCCTCCAGTGGGGCCCACTTCCACAGTTTGATGCCTATATGAAGGTACTATAATCTATTCCCATGTCTTCATTTTGAAAGCTTTTTAAGGTTCTCCGTTTGGACGTATCTTTAAAAATACAGATTTGTTACATGTTGTCTTGATCATTAGACTTTTTAACATTGTCCCCTTTGTTTTTCTATTTCACATGCACCTTCATTGGCTGTTTTTTGAATGGGGAAAATAGTTAAAAATGAAACGGGTCAAATGGGATGAATGAGTTGAAATATGCCCACTGTGTTTTATAACACAAAAGACCTCTTAAATTGTTCTATTCAAGTGAATATATTCTTTTGAAATAATACATCATTTGTATCCATACTTTGACACTATAATGTGTAAAATCTTGTAATTTCTTTTCTTGAACAGATTAGGGTATTATTGGGATTATATAAGTGATTTATTCATGTTCATGCTTATTCATATAAAAATTAAGATCTTGGAAAAGTATTTGAAGTCAACCAAACCCGGATCGTGAACATTACTTTTTCTTTTTACCTCAACCCATTTTTCATATTACTCGACCTACCTGACTTGCCATTTTTTCACCTCTGTTAAAATCATTTCATGGCTTTTATTGAGCTAACCGTTTCATTTTTACTTTGGATTTGAAGTGTAAATGCTTTGAGCTGACAATACCTAACCCTACTTTGAGGTATTATTTTACTTGACTGTAAGTAAGTTTAAATCATGCAATATATTGAATAGTTTATTTAAGGTTATTTATTTTTTATATTTATGTACCTCTACCCTCACTTTCTTATTATTATTTAGAAAACTAGTTACTAATAAAAGATCAAAATGCTTTGTGTAAATTTATTGAAGTTCTTGGCCTATGAAAAAACATCAGATATGTCAACTTATTAAAATTTGCAGATCTGCCTAGTCCCGATCAGCATATTTCATCCTTTCATGGAATCTTCCTTTAGCAGTCTGTAGTTCTGCTGGCACCAGT